>JABEVN020001218.1:0-25858 GCA_013146195.2 Codonopsis lanceolata | reverse complement strand
TTGGAGGAACGTAGGGTGGTGGAGCCACATGGGTTCCTCTTCTTCTTGATCCAACTCTTTTTCAACTTCAATTGTATTATCTTTATTTTGAATTTCTTCTTCTTTTCTTGTTCCTTATTTGGAACATCTACTACTTCTACTTCTTTTTCTTTTCTACCTCTTGATTACTTAAGTCATTAATCTCTTTATTACTATCACTATCTTTTTCGATTTCTTTTCTATTACTTTTCGAAATTTTCTCTTGGCATGCATATTAGAAGAAGGATCAATCACTTACCTCTTCACCTATCACCTTAAGCAGGACGGTGATTGACTTAGCTTGCTCGGTTTGACTAGGGAACTTCCCTTCTTCTATCGCCTAATTTTCAATGTGTTTCTTTAGATTTTCAATTTCTTCAAGCATGTACTTCATCAAAGCTGCTTGACCTTTACTAGCTACTTCTTGCTTGGGAACTTCTTCAATTCTCAAGCGATTTTGATTTGGCAATGTGGAGGTTGTGGTGGTTGAGGTTGGAATTGTTGAGGTTGCAAAGGCTTATTTCCTCCCAAGAAAAGTTAGGATGATTCCTCCAACCGAGGATTATATGTATTTGAATAGGGATCATTCCTTGGCCTTTGAGGGTACATATTCATAGCATTAGCCTGTTCAGAATACATAGCACTTGACGGACAAAAATTAGTAGCATGAGAATATAATCCACATAAAGCACATGCTTCTTGAATTTGCCAATTTTCAAATTGAGCTTGTGTATTTGAATTATCTTGCAATTGATATAGGCTCCTATTTTTACCTCTAGCACTTTTACATTTGGGAATTAATACTTAGCATCTCAAATAATTCTTCTAGTGCTTAATGTCATTCTATTAATAGAACCACCATTTGCACTATCAACCATAGTTTGTAAGCTGGCGAAAGACCATGATAAAATTGAAGCACTAACACATGTTGAGCCAAATTATGATGAGGACACATAATAAGCGATTTTTAAATCTATCCCATGACTCATGGAATGTTTCACTGGTTCATTTTGGAATGACATGATTTGTTTTCTATACTCGTAAGAGATGCATGTTTGTAAAATTTGCTCATAAACAAATCATATAATTGTGCCCAAGTATAAACACTATTTGGTGTTAGGTTCATAAACCATCTCTTTGCCAATTCTTTTAATGCCTTGGGAAAATATTTCATTTTGATTTGATCTTGATCAACCCTCCTAAAGGAAAAGTACTCATCATGTATTCATATTCTCTTAAGAAGCCCGCGGGATCTTCATGGGCATCCCATGAAAAGATGGTATGGCATTAAAATAATGTCCTTTTAACTCAAAATTCCTAACAGCATCTGGCAAGACTAGACATGATGTCACAACATTTAATGAAGGTCTACTAAAGTCATTAATAGTTCTTTGATTTACCACTACTTCCATATTTCTTCTTGCAGGCTCTTCTTGTCTTTGATTCCTATTATTGGGTCAACTAGGTTTTCGGATTACGAATATTGTTATTTTCTTCCATTGTAGGATCAACGAGAGGATCCTCTTGATTCAATTGGTCTTGATTATCAGGCTCGAAAGCTAGATTTTCAAAATATTCTTGGTATCTTTTAACAATATTTATATCTTGATCTAAGTCTACCAATTTAGGATTTAAAGATCTACGACCTTGCATAAAAATAAATTAAAGCAATTTAAAAACAACTAACTATTAAAATAAAATAAAATAAAATCTTTTGTATTTTTATTTTTATGGCTGAAAATTAAACTAAAAACTAAATTAAATTAAAAACTACGCTACCAACAAACTAACTACGTGAACTAGCTTGTCCCCGGCAACGGCGCCAAAAACTTGATCGATGTTTTAATTAATCTTTTTCCTTGCAAGTGGACAAGACTATTATAGAATAGTATTGGAAGCAAGGGTCGAACCCACGAGACAAGTGATCACGAACAGGTGCAATTATTGATAGCAAATTATTAACTAAGGGGTTTTTATTGTTTAATTCTACTCTAAACTACTAGTTATAGATGTTTAACTAATTAGGCAAGTAATAACAGATATGAAGATCTTATGGTGAGTGGAAATCTAGGATTCAGGTTTCACTTATATCTCCTTTATGTTCAATTCATAATAATGTCATTCAATGTCTTGGGTTCGTTCACTAAAAATAGATATAGTCACGTTGAACAATTGGTTCAGCCTCCATCCCATAAAATTCATCCATTCTATATCCTAAGCACGAGCTGATAATCTAGGCATGCCTAGATTTATGATCTATCTGTCACCTAGATCATGTAAGAACCTGGTCCTAACTTATCACTCTCGTGCATCGATAGGTCCAATTTATTGTGTTGGTGAGCCAGTGTACGACATATGCACTTGGTCATGCAGTTATCCGCACCTCTAAGCCTTTATTATTTGCGATTACATTCATTTGTTCAAAGCAAAATAATATAGGGGTTGATAAACAACACAATCAACAAGCATTGAATAGACATATATATAGAATCAAAACATAAATTCGATACAAGTTACCTCCCACCTCCTAGATTATGGATGATTTAGTTCATCATAGACAATGAAGCGACACATGGAGATGATCGGATACATGATTTGATCTTCAATACTTGAAATTACAAAACCTAACTATGTTATACAATCTAAAACTACCTAAAATCTATGAAAAGAGCTTCCGGCCGTCCTCCCATGCTTTGGCTCGGCATCGACTTCTATATATACTGGGAGTTGTGATTGAATCGAATAGTGTGAAAATCCAAATAGATTCGCGTGCTACCTTGCGGTCGCAGGTCTTTGAATACTAAGCCAAGGTCTCCGGTGTGGGTGGCTTTGATTTCTTGATTCTTCGAGGACGTCTTGCTACCTTGCGGTCGCAGTGCGAGGCACCTGCGTCCGCAAGGTGTCAGTGTCGACTTCATTGTTTCTTCAATTTTCCTTTTGGCCCTTGAAATTTGCACTTAAAACCACGGGTTTCGCGTATTTTCACAATTAACACAAACTTACAAAAACATATATTAGTACTCAAAAGACTCGTGAAATAGCATAATTTAAGTCATAGAAGTATATAAAATCGACGTATAAAATACATCGATCAACAACATATGAAAGAAAAGAAAGAAAGAGGAAAGAAAGAAAGAAGCGATAGCTTTTCCTCCCTCACTCCCATCCATAATAGGGAGGAGAAAAGGAATTTTCCCTCCCCCTCCAAAGTTTGAAGGCTGTGACACTTTGGTCCTCAAATTTCAAACTTTCCAAAAATGGTCCCACACTTAACGAAGAGTTAACAAAGTTAATCTTGTTAACCAAAACTGACAACCATCCACTAGAGGACAAAGAAAGTAATATCCCAAGCAGGTCAAAAGAAAAAGACAAAAAAAAAAGAAAAAAAGACAAAAAAAAGAAATAAAAAGACAAAAAAAAAAAAGAAAGAAAGAAAAAAAAGAAAGAAAAGAAAAAAAAGAAAGAAAAAAGAAATAATAAATTCCCAACAAAGAGTGGCGAAATGCCAAGATCACCGAATCATGTGACCACCGAAGAGTAAGTCAGTCTGAGTATTCTTACCACGACTTTAGAATAATTCCTTTTAAGGAAAGTTGCTTTTCAAATAAAAAAGAAACTCTTTTTCAAAATGAGTTTTGATTTAAAAAAAACAAAAAAAAAGAGTAATATTGAAAAAAAAAAGTGGAATATTGAAAAAAAAAGAGAGGAATATTTCAAAAAATGCAAAAAAAGAGGAATATTTCCAAAACAAAAAAAAAGAGGAATATTGAAAAATACAAAAAAAGAGGAATATTTGAAGAAAAAAAAACAGAGAGAGCGAGAAAAAAGGAAAGGGAAAAGAATGTTTTCCACTTCACAATTTTCGAAAATACTTGAAGAAAGTTTGCTTTGTGGAGTGCTCGACGACGGATTTTATCGGTCGAGTGTAGTTTACGGAAATTTGAAAGTTTTTAGTTATGTTTGGAAACAAGGCGGCGACCGGTAAACCTGACTTTGAAAATTCTTCTTAACATGTTTCAATGACAAAGTCTTAGCAGGTTGAAATGTGGTTCGAGAAAAATATTCAAATCTTCATAAGTATTCGGCGGAGTTCTCGGCATTGAATACGCTTTCGAAAAACACAAAAATCTTTTTTCTGTTGTGTTCTCGATCGGGCTTGACGAAGAACATGACATCCTCACTTGGTTGTAGTTTAGGTTTTGGCACGAACTACGTTTGGTCGATTTCCTTTAATAAGGAATCGTGGGCGCCTACGTTAGTAGGTCAGGCCATCGAGCACTTAAAATTCATATCTGCTTAAAAACTACGATAACCTTTTATAACCGACTAAAAATGTCTAGGTTATGGAGTTTGGATAGCATAATAAAATGTGCATTACAACTGCTACCAATTGCATTCTCCCGTTTTGAAATGAACGAAATTGGAGAGTCTATTGTTTATCAACGATGTTAGTCTACTCAGTAAGCCTTGGGTTGCAGTAGACTCCATCGTTGATGGGCTCAGACACCCAATTTCGTATCACTGTATGTGACTCGACATAAGATATCAAGAACTGTCAAAACTTAACAAATGTCAAGTTACATGAGTTAAAAATGCGAAAGGCAAAGCAGGATGCGCGAAACAGTGAACTGCGAGGGGTGAAAGTATGAAAAATGAACTTGAATAGTACCAATGTTGCCGCACCAAAGGCTTTGGTGCCACCACATCATCATGCTGGTGCCGCACCAAATAAGAAGTTGGCCGCACCGAG
Organism: Codonopsis lanceolata; assembly: GCA_013146195.2. NCBI lineage: Eukaryota > Viridiplantae > Streptophyta > Magnoliopsida > Asterales > Campanulaceae > Codonopsis > Codonopsis lanceolata. The sequence continues at coordinate 21,090 of JABEVN020001218.1, read as the reverse complement.
GAGTTCACTGTTGCTCTCTTCAGAAGACGGAAAGTACAACCCTTGAAGCTCAGTGTACAACTCATTGATGCAGGCTGACCAAACTCAGAAATGCCAGCCGAGTCCCTGCTTCTCAACTATAAATAGGAGACCCCGGCTCCTCATTTCAGTTGCTTAGTTTCACGATAAAAATCGCAACGAAGTTCTGTCTCTCCGTGTTTCCTTCGATAATATTAGTACGAGAGATGCGAGATAGGTGAGTGGAAGCCCCTAAAGTCTCCAAACCCCATCCAAACTCCTCCAAAATAAATACCCATAGGTTATAAGTGATCCCTAGCCTAGTTGTTAGGCATCCACCTCACTTCCCCCAAAAATCCCAAAGTAGCCGTTACTCGAGTAGAGTAGCAGTGAAAAGTCGAAAAACTAAGTCGTGGTTCCGCCAACCAAAAGGCCAAAACCTACCAAAATAAGCAGCCACTGCGCAGAGTTGACAAGATAAAAGTCTACGAAATAGCGGTCACTTGCCCAAATCAAAACAACAACCACACAACAAACAACAAAAAAGACTCTCTCTCCCTAAAGGACAGAGCGAGCACACCACCGCTCTAAAAGGTAAAACCTTTAAGGGCGTTATTTATCGTATTTGTTTACTTTTTGTCTTTTTATTATTTTAAAGTTGTTATTTAAATCCGGCGCAATGTAGCCAATATAAGCCGTTGTGCTGCCCGGATTAGAATAGGAAATATTATGTAAAAGAGCCGTTATAATGGCCAAATATTCTTAAATATGTCTGTAATTATTGTAAGGAAATGGCTGCAAGTCCGTAAATAATGTAGCCACAGATGTATCTGTTTTAATTTCCTATCTTTTAATAATTTATTTATTTGCTAAATAAATATAACAATAAGCATACTTCAGCCAAAAACCACTTTTGAGACCGAAAGGGCAAGTTGGGTGCCTAGCACCTTCCCAACTCGTAACTTAGCCTCCTAACCCGTTTTCTTTTTCTCTGGTTTATTTTTATTTTCTTTGGTTTTGCTTTACTTGCCTTAAAATAAAGATGGCGACTCTAAAGCTTTCAGATTCAGTGGGGCCTCGTAACACTCCTTCTTTGCACTTTTTCGTTCTCCCCTAAAAAAGGGAGAATGGGAAAGGAAGGGTGATGTATTCCCATATCCTGGTATCCCCTAAAAAAGGGATAACTCGATGCGGGAAACCCAAAGCTCCCATAGCAGTTTGAACGGGCCATAAGGCTATTTTTAATAAAATCCATAGTGGGGGCGTCGCAATATCCTTTTTTGCACTTTTAGTTTCCCCTAAAAAGGGAAAATGGGAATGAAAGGGTAATGCATTCCCATATCCTGGTATCCCCTAAAAACAGGATAACTTGATGCGGGAAACCATAAGTTACCATATTGGATACAAAATCCACTAAAGGCAACCGAGGCACATTCCAACGTGCTAACATAGACAGCACTCCTTTCGCACTTTTGATTTCGACTTCCCCTAAACAAGGGAGGGTGGAACGAGAGCAGTGGTATCCCGCATCCGCTGCGCACGCCGCACCCCTATCCAGAGGGCGGCGCGAGTCGCACCAGGAACCTCACGGCTGCTGGCTTTGTGGAAGCATGGAAGCATTCTGATTTCCTTTGCAGAAACTACGTACTGAATGGGTTGACAGACTCATTGTACGAAGTTTACCGTTATAAGGCAACGGCAAAGGAGTTGTGGACATCGTTGGACCACAAGTATACATCCGAGGATGCTGGAGCCAAGAAGTTTATTGTTGGCCGCTTCCTGGATTATAATATGGTAGACTCCAAGACTGTCTACAGTCAAGTGCAAGAATTGCAAGGGATTTTTCACGAAATTCATGCTGAAGGGATGGTTGTGAGTGAAACGTTTCAAATGGCTGCAATTATTGAGAAATTGCCTCCAGCTTGGAAAGATTTCAAGAGCTATCTGAAACACAAGCGAAAGGAGATGAATGTGGAACAACTGGTTGTCAGACTTCGTATTGAAGTGGACAACAGGGGTTCTGATAAGAAAGCATTCGTTCCTATGGCTGCTAAAGCCAATATGGTAGAGCATGGCCAAAGCTCAAAAGGCAAAGGCAACGCTGCTACTGCTAAAATGGTTAGTTTGGGACCTAAGGGAGGAATCTCTAAGAAAGAGATTTTCTGGAAAGTGCTACAATTGTGGTGGCACGGGTCACAAGGCTACAGCTTGCAAAAATCCAAGTAGAGATCGTGAAGCAAACATGGTGGATGACATCTCTCAAGATGTATCAGACCTGAGCCTTTCAGCGGTTGTCACTGAAGTGAACTTGCTGGGTTCAACCCCAACCAATGGTGGATCGACACTGGTGCCAGCAGGCATGTGTGCTCCAACAGAGAAATCTTCAATACCTTTGAAGCTGCTGAGAATGGCGAGAAGGTTTTCATGGGAAACTCTGCCACTTCTGAAGTCGAAGGTCAAGGTAAAGTGGTGCTGAAGATGACGTCCAAGGGAAACTGACTCTCAACAATGTACTCTATGTACCAGATATCCGGAAGAACTTAGTCTCCGAAACTTTGATGGTGAAGCATGGCTTCCGTATTGTATTTGAGTCAGGTGTTGTAACTTTGTACAAGAGTGGAATGTTTATTGGAAAAGATTATGTAACTGATGGGCTGTTTGAGCTCAGTGTAATGGTTGTTAAACCAGCAAACAATAATAATAAGAATAAGTCTTCTGTTTATTTGCTTGAGTCTTCCTATGTGTGGCATGGTAGACTAGGACATGTTAATTATGGAACCTTGCGTAGGTTAATTAACATGAATTACATACCCAAATTCCAAATCGATTCCAAACACAAGTGTGAAACTTGTGTAGAGGCAAAGTTAACAAGGACATCATTTCATACTATTGAAAGAAATAGTGAACTACTTGAATTAATTCACACTGATGTGTGTGATTTTAAATCAACACAGTCACGTGGTGGAAATAAGTATTTCATTACTTTTGTTGATGATAGCACTAGGTTTTGCTATGTGTATCTTCTCAAAAGTAAAGATGAAGCCATAGAGAAGTTTATTCTCTATAAAACTGAGGTTGAGAACCAACTCAACAGAAAGGTTAAGATGCTAAGAAGTGATCGTGGAGGTGAATATGAGTCACCATTTGCTGCATATTGTGCTGAGCATGGTATCATCCACGAGACAACAACACCTTATGCACCTCAACAGAATGGCATTGATGAACGCAAAAATCGAACTCTTAAAGAGATGATGAATGCCATGTTGTTAAGTTCTGGATTACCACAGAACATGTGGGGAGAAGCTGTGCTGTCAGCAAATTACCTTTTAAATAAGGTACCCCGCAAGAAGCTAGACAAAAGCCCTTACGAGATGTGGCATGGAAGAATTCCATCCTACAAATACTTGCAAGTGTGGGGGTGTCTTGCAAAGGTTGCTGTTCCTTTACCTAAAAAGGTGAAAGTAGGACCAAAATCTGTTGATTGCATATTCATTGATTATACACATAACAGTAGTGTTTATCGGTTTCTTGTGCATGATTCTAAAATTGTAGACATACACAAAAATACGATAATGGAATCAAGAAATGCATCGTTCTTTGAGAATGTATTTCCATGCAGACTGAGTAGTGTGTCTAGCTCATCTGTACAAATACATGATTCAATAGAAAAAGAGTATGAGGAGAATGAGGTAGAAGAGGTGGAACTTAGACGCAACAAAAGAGCTAGGGTAGAAAAATCCTTTGGTCCGGATTTTCGAACCTACATGCTGGAAAGTGAACCTCAAAGCTATAAAGAAGCTGTGAGCTCTTCTGAAGGACCTCTCTTGAAAGAAGCTATCAAGAGTGAAATTGATTCCATCCTTCAAAATCACACTTGGGAATTAGTGGATCTTCCTCTGGGAAGTAAACCACTAGGATATAAGTGGATTTTCAAAAGGAAGATGAAAGCAGATGGATCAATTGATAAGTATAAGGCCAGACTTGTAATAAAAGGTTACAGGAAACGTGAAGGTCTTGATTACTTTGATACGTATTCTCCAGTTACGAGAATAACATCAATAAGGATAGTACTTGCAATTGCCGCTTTACGGAATCTTGAAGTACATCAAATGAATGTAAAGACTGCTTTTCTAAATGGTGATTTAGAAGAAGAGATTTACATGGAACAACCAGAAGGGTTTTCTTCTCCAGGGCAAGAAAACAAAATGTGTAAGTTGGTTAAGTCTTTGTATGGCTTAAAACAAGCACCAAAACAATGGCATGAGAAATTTGATAATTCCATGTTGGGTTGTGGATTTAAGATTAATGAGTGTGATAAATGTGTTTATGTAAAGGACACGAAAAATGGCTATGTCATTTTATGTCTTTACGTAGACGACATTCTTATCATTGGAAGCAATGATAATATGATTAAATATACAAAAGACATGTTAAACTCTAAATTTGGCATGAAAGATATGGGGTTAGCTGATGTAATCCTTGATGTTAAAATTTCTAGAATTTCAAGTGGACTTACTTTAAGTTAGTCACACTATGTGGATAAAATTCTTGAGAAGTTTAGCAAGGATGACATTGCAATAGCTAGAACTCCTATTGACACTAGTCTACATCTATCAAAGAATAGAGGTGAGACTATCTCTCAGGTAGAATACTTGAGAATCATAGGAAGTCTGATGTATTTAATAAGTTGTACAAGACCAGACATTGTCTATGTAGTGAGTAAAGTGAGTAGATATACGAGTAATCCTGGGACTGATCACTGGAAAGCGATAGTCAGAGTACTAAGGTACTTGAGATATACTCATGATTATGGACTGCACTATACAAGAGATCCAACAGTGATCGAAGGATACTGTGATGCAAATTGGTTCTCAGATATTAAAGACTCAAGGTCTACTAGTGGATTTGTATTCACTTTGGCAGGTGCAGGCATATAATGGAAATCTTCTAAGCAGACTGTCATAGCTAGATCCACGATGGAGTCTGAGTTTATAGCTTTAGATAAAAGTGGTGAAGAGGCTGAATGGCTACGTCAATTCTTAGAAGATATTCCCAGATGGACAAAACATGTGCCTGCAATCTGCATACATTGTGATAGTCAATCGGGAATTGGCAAGGCACATAGCAATATGTACAATGGTAAGTCTAGACATATATGTCGTAGACATAATACCATTAGACAGCTACTCTCAACTGGAACTATCTCTATTGACTATGTGAAGTCAAATGATAGTTTAGAGGATTCGTTAACCAAAGGGTTAAATAGAGAGTTAGTTGATAAGTCTTCCAAAGGAATGAGACTTAAGCCTCTAGATATGAGTTGATACAATGGAAACCCAACCTTATTGACTGGAGATCCCAAGATCTTGGTTCAAAGGGACAACCTAATTGTAAAAAGACTCTTAGCTTCACTGTGGGGGTCATCCCTTGTAACAGTGATTCTCGTGTGTAAGAGGATAAGCATATGGCTTTTAATGATTCCTAACTAAGAATCACCTATGTGAAAGAGAAGTGGGGCCGCTTCTAAGAGAATTGTGTGAGGCTCAATTCTTAAACCCTCTCACAGAACCAGACGAATGTTCAAGGCCATGAATAAACATAGCTATGAGAATTGAATTGTCTTAGGAAGATTCCTGTGTAAAGTATATGATCGTTTACACTAATGGCATAACAGTTCAAAGACATCATGTCTACTAATCAACCAGTAAAGTAAATATGCTTTTTCGAGGGAAGGTTCAAAGGGTAACACCTACCTATCCTATGCAGGTTTCGACTGCTGGACTTTATCACCAAATTCTTCAATTTTCTTCTTGTGGGGAATTGTTGGAAAATTTGGGTTTAAAGAATGAAATTGTACAATTTTGTGGCACGGATTTCTTCACATGTCATTTGTGTAATGACAAGGGTAATTGTTGGGTTTTACTCCGTGAGAACATCGAAATCATATATTTATTTGTCCAATTTGGTATTTGGATGATTAAGTTATGATAGATTAAAGTGTGGTTGTTGGAAGTGGGTTTATCCCACATTGAAAGATTAACAAAAACTTGAGTGGTTAATATACAAGTACCTTATGTGGTAAGGATAAGCTTGTATGGAATAGAGGCTCTCTCTCGCGCACGCCTGCACAGGGGGGGTGCAAATCATGGTCCAGTTTAGCCTTCAGGATACCATACTCATGTGCGAGCGCGTCTCGCGGACACGAATGTCGGACCAAATTTGTCTGTTCAAATCAACCCACGTTTTGTTAATTATTCTTTTGTTTTTGTAACTCCAACATTAATAACAGGCTTTATGGGTTATTATTACCAGCTTTAATGAGAGATATTATTTTCCTATTAATGATTGATTTATTTCATCATTAATGTGGTTATTTAATTAGTCTCTTGACTACTCCTATAAAAGGAGATTATTTAAACAATTACAACATACGAAGAAAAAAAAACGAATGAACACAATCAAGAACAATCTCCATTTCTCCTCTGCATTCTGCATATTGTTGAGTGAATTCATTTGGCCTCCTGTTTTCTTATTGGTGATAGAGTCAGGCACAAATTCAATTCGCCGGAATCCTTAGTGCTAAAGGTTTCTCCGGTGTCTCCGTTGTATCTTGGGAGATAGACGTCCATTAGAGCTTCCAAGCACAGACGGGAAGGGACGAATCTGTTTTAAGGGAACTGTGTGTGACACAAGCCTTGGATTTGAAGTCTTCCTGCACACCTGAAGTCTTCCTGCACACCTGAAGTCTACCTACATACCTGAAGTCCACCGGTAGATCTGAAGTCTACCTGCAGACCTGAAGTCCACCGGCAGACCTGAAGTCTACCTGCAGAGCTGAAGTCTACCTGCAGTCTAATAATACAAAGCAATAACCTTTTTTCAACTGTTTTCAATTCTATATTTGATTTATTATTGTTTTTCCCTGTACCTATTATCTCTAACAGGTTATAGGTTCCTTTGCTTGAAAACCACTCATCCAGCAACTACTTGGACTGTTAGCAATCGGGCACGTGGCCCGGTTCATTGTATCTGCTGGGCTAAAGAGTCCTACTTATATTACTAGTAAGGTTCACGTGTGTTGCACATGGTGAATGCACATTTGCTTGTTCCTTCATTTTTTGTTTACTTTTAATTATTGTCTTCTTTTTGTGTTTTAATCTTTACAGTTTTGAAACTTATAAATAGTGTTGTCGTGTGTTTAGCTTTTCTTATATTTTGTTTTTCGGTTATTATAATGTATGCTTCTAGTCAATGTATAGCAACTTATCCTACACATTTATCTTTTTTGTTAGTTATTTTTAAATCTCTTTTTTTAATACTAAATATGAATTTATTCACTATCAGTGTGTGAATTGAAAACAATTTATACTTACTATCTTAGATAAGCACATTGTTGTTGGAGACTTTGTTTATGTCATTTCTGGAATTTATGACTCTCTTTAAAAAATAATATATTGTGTTAGAGAAATTAAACTCTCAACCCCAAGCACAAGCCTGAGAATCTTCCAGAAATTAAGAGGGAAGAATTGACAAGTCATTCAGTGGTCAAACACCATAACTCACAAGCACAAGCCTGGCAATTTTCTCCTCGCTCCGAGCAACTGTGCTTGCTAGGCAAGGAGTAGGGGGTCATTGAGTTTCTAGGCACAAACGACCCAAATATTGGTAACATGCTAGGCACGTAATCACCTTTCCATGGGCAGGGCACGTTCCTATACTGCACAGCGAGCATAGACATACGCTCGACCCTTATGCGAGCATGTCATCCACAACGAGTATAGATATGCGCTCGACTTCTATGAGAGCATATCCAACATACCACCTCCCCCTTATTGGTTGGGGATCAAGTATGTGGCGAGCAGGAGACTCCGGTGAAGCGAGCACACCAAACCTGCTCGACAATACTGGTAAGAGTTGCCCAGAAACGTGGGGGGTCAAAGCTGTGAAAACCACCCCCACGTCCGAACATGGCCTAGTTGGTGCTATATAAACCCTTCTTTATCTTAGGAAAAAGGTAAGTTCAGTTTTGATAAGCCTTTACTATGTCAAATTGCTTACGCACTTGTGTGTTTACTAATTATCACAATGGAGTACCTTTGTAGAGAAAGCGCATGCCTAGTTTACATGTTCTTGGACTGATTTGACACGTTTGGAGCTCAATTTATTAAGCCCAGATATCCTACGAATTGTACAAGTCCAGTGTATCTATTTTGGATACATCAAGAGTTTTATTATTTTGGGTGATAATCAGTACCTTTTTTTAAACCGGTAAAAGCCATTTTTTGTGCAAAAAGGACGAGTATACCGTTAATAAACAACCAAACACCCAAACATGAACGCTTTGGGAGATTTAGTTCATGCATCGCAATGTAAAAAATTAAACGCGATGCATGATTTTGATGCGGTTATGTGCATCGTGATACATTATTTGTTAATCATGATGCATGATTTCAAATTGTATAAAATAATAATCCATCGCAAGTCCAATGTATCACAAATTGAACCAGAACCTCACGTCTCTTTTTTCCTATAATCAATCAATAACAAAACTTACATTATTGGAGTATTCGTCAATATTGTATTTGCCAAAAATGGCCTTTTTGGAGGATATAATTTTGAAGCGGGTGACGTAGGAAAAGTCAATAAACATGGCATTTGATTCATTTGATTTCATTGCTTTAATCTCTGATACGTAAAATGGCTCTCGAGTATTTGGAGCCAATCCAAGGCTGAAATAAACACACACAAACTGGCCTAAACAAAAGGAACCCAACAGCAGCAAGGTCATAACTAGACCGGGACATCCAAGATGTTCTAAAAACTAATCAGCATTATAATATGCTCCAAATTGAATAACATAGAGATGCATTGCTATTCCAATTCGATAAATTGTAATTCCAATACGAGGCATCACAATTCACAAATGATGCATCGTGATTCAAAATTGATGCATTGTGATTTAAAAAGGTGTCTCTTGTGCGCATCGACAGCAAATAACAAACAATTACACAGTATAACAAGATCAATGAAAGAGAAAAGAGAAGGAAAAAGAAAGATTGTAGTCAACGGACTTTTGAAATGTATTATTATTGTCAACCTTGTACATGTTTTAAGTTACCATTATATATAGGATTGAATATAATACCAAACCCTAAACTGACTTAAACAAGGAAACATAAAACTAGTTTGTCGTACCGAAATGGTCGCTTCACTCCATGTGATGCAATAGCTTCGATTCGTTCCGACGCATTCGCTTCTTCCTTCTAAGAGATCCTGCTAAAGTGGCGTGGTCTATTGACGCAACGACTTCAAGTACTAGAACTGCTCTGATGCCCAGCGCGGTTCCTTCCCCTGGTGACGCGATCGTCGTTGTGCGATAAACCCAAAAGTCCATACCGCAGGGGTGCTAAGCCCCAAATACCCCCTTTGAGGTCCAACCAAGTCCTACACATCGACCTTGCCAAGTCTTCGGAAGACTTGGCCCATTGCTTGGGAAATCGCATCATACTGTTCACAACAGTGTCCATTAACGAACAAATTCCTATTCATGGATTTCATTGAATGGTTTACATGCATAGCCACACACACACACACACACACACAGTGAATCTATTTTGAATAACAAAAAAACACAATGAAGAAGAAGACAATTGAACCATCTTGGTTTTCTCCTCTTTGATTTGGCTTTCCTAACACACCTGAACATGTATAGATAATGATAAAAGAGAGTGGAAAGTTAGAGTGGTGGAGTAATGAAATTCAATGTGAAGACACGTGTGTTCTTCTTTATGCCTAAGCACTACACTTTACATGCTACATATTCATACTGTGATGTGGGAACCGACTTAAATTACTATGTTTATCCATATTTGGGTAGAGGGGTGCTTAAGGAATAAGAAAACGAAAGTAGACTTATGCTAGGTTTTTTTTTTAAAAGAAAGGGTACTTCAGTGGCTATAAATTGATAAAAAGACACTAGCATCCAATTTTTCCTATAATTTTTGTAGTTGGGTCAAACTAGGGGCGGATGTAGAGGGACTATAAGTACGGCTCAAGACCTACTCAAAATTTGGCAAGAAATAAAAAATAATAATTTATTCCTTACCCAAACTCCTCACACGCCACCATCAAAAAATAATTCACACTCTCTCTCTCTCTCTCTCTCAAACTCTAACTATCTCTCCATCATTTCAATCACTCCTAGGTCATTCCATCCCTGAGAAACCCATTACCCACCAATAAGTCAATTACTCTCCCCTTCGGCCCTTTCTCTCTTTTGGACAACAAATATAAGTCTTTTTTGCTAAATATAATGCATTGAATATTTAGGCTTTGATCAATCAATGTTGGTCCCGAAGGGGCTCAAGCTAGGCTAGAAAGTGGGTTGAATAGCCTAGTGATAATTTAAAAACTATCTTTAAGTATTTCATCTCTTTTAAAAACATCTAACTTATTAATTAAGTTAGTGTAACAGAATAATAAGAGAGAGAAGTGATTAAAACAATTTTGAAGGGCTGCTAGCTATAATGAAGAATAGCAGCAGTCTTCTATAAGGTAATGCTGAGAGCTATGGACGAATCAATAAAGATAGAGTTAAAGAACCGAAAATCAAGATAGAACGTAGGGATTTAGAAGTGGTTCGTACTATAAAGTACTACGTCTAGTGGTTAGCATTTGATTTTGAAAAGTGCACTAGTTTATCCACTCGAGTGATTATACTAAGATCACTAATGGATCGTGTACAAAAAGGTTTTTAACGAAGTGTATATTGATAAAAAGAATAATCAATGAAGATGTATTCTCTCAAGTGCTTAAGAAACAGAATAATAAATGCAAACTAAAGAAGCTGTAAAGAATTCTAAGGAGAAGAGCTACTGCTTCAATGAGTTTGGTAGAATATTAGTTCTTGTCCTTTCAGATCTCTTGAATGCTTGAAAGGTGGAGAATAATGGCCTGAGTATTGAATGTTCAAGACTGTGTCTTCAAGTCTTCAATGCTGGAATTTATACCAAGGGAGATCATGAGGACCGTTGGATTTTAAATGGGGAAGATGTCTCCAATGATAATATGCATTAAATGCATTCGACGCTATATAGGTTGTGTCCAACGAACAACTATCAGAGGTGCAGAGATTAAGCAACAAATAGAACAAACAGAAAAAACCATCAGGTTACAGGTGTGTTCAGTCTGAAAGTCTTCTTAGCCAAATAAGGTAATGTCTTCAGACTGTGTTTGAACTTCATATCAGAGGAACAGTCTGTATAGTTGTTTGAATTGAGCCAGTCAATGCATCCTTGATTTCCTTTTGGAGTGAAATCTGATGAAGGGAAATTTGAATATCATTAACTAGATATTCAAATATCTAGATTAGTAATATGTGACCTAGACTCCACGTAGACAATCTTCATGACACGTTAAGCAGACTTGGAGGACTGCTGGTGAAGGAAGATCTCAAGATATGTTGTTGAAGACTACTGGTTCGCGCCTTGGAAGAACTAACACTGAATTAATTCTACTACAAACCTTGATTCTAAGCCAATTGCCACACTAACCGATACACAAACCTTTTAGCCAATGTACAATAGAATCGAACGGATGACTCAACCAAATCTAAAACCCATGAGGATCAACAATCTCCTCCTATTTGGTTGATATCATCATCTCTAATACTAGAATTGAAGACTTTTGAACTTGCAGATAAATAATAACATGTCTTACGAATAATATTAAGTTGTATAACGGTAGGCATGCCTCTATGAGCAGTAGTCTTAGTAAAGAGATACTAGTCTCAATACTTACAAGATAAAGAATTGAAGAGCAAGTACAAAGAAAAACAATGTTTAAACATTCATAAATAGCAAATATATAAGTAATTCAATTATTTAAACTCGAAGTTTAAATAATCATGTGAGATAAGTAAGCAGAGATGAGAACAACTTGATTTTTAAACGGGTTTCTGCAAATCAAACAAGTGGTTTAACAACGGAGTTTTACAAAAGCATCGATGATCAAAAATAACAGTGAGAAAATATACTAGACCATAAAGTATTCTGGATCAGAAAAGGTGTGGTTGAGTTCGACATCTTTCCAAATAATCGCCCACCCATATTCGGATACGATCATTGAGTCTTTCTCTTAGTCAGTTTTGGTCTTCAATCAGAGCGGTGTTCAAATGTTGAGTAGTTCTCTCCTCCCTGATGGCATCAATCGGCGTCTTTGGTTTGCTCGTTCGACATGACGAACAGCAGTGACATCTTCACCACGTCCTTCAATAATAATCTGAGCAACAGAAGCTTTGAGCTCATCAAACAGTTCACGAATGTTTGTTTGTTGGAAATGGAGCATGCTGAGCAGAGCTTTCTGCTGATCTTGAACGAGAAAGCGGTGAGTAGTGAAAGCTTGAGTAGTATCGTTCAACAACTGGTCAACTACCTTACCAAGGTCAAAGAGGGTGGAGTGAGTAGCGTTCAAGTCGTGGTTCGTCACTTCCATCTGATGAGCCATGGTGGCAACATAAGTGGTGAGGTTGTCAAGTTGAGATTGGTTGGAGCGCAGGAACGTAAGGAGCTGAATATAGGTGAGGCTTTGAGGTATGGGATCAGAGACGAGATCGACTGGGATAACTTCCTCAGCAGAGTCTGATGAAAAAGAGCCAGCAGAGGTGGAAGGGATGCTATTGGGGATCTCAGTAGTGACTGGATAAGGAGTAGGAGGTCTTAAGTCAACCTCTATATCATTGTCGAAGTCACTGAGATGGGGTGAAGATTGAGGGGAAGAGGGTTCGAAAAAAAAAATGACAATAGGGAAAAGCAGGGTTAAGGTAGTGGTCAGGACTAATGACCGAGGAATAAGATGTAGAAGGGTAGAGAAGGTATGCTATAGAGTTAGTGTCAAAAAAATATTTAAGGGTAACAGTAGACGATTTGGTAAGAGCTTGGTGAAGGTCACGGGATAGATAGATGGGCTTGAAGAAGTAAGAGATGTGAGGATAAAGTTCTAGGAGGAAGGCGGTTTGGAAAAGTAGAGATAAAATATAAGGATTAAGAGATGGGGTACAGAAGAATGCTGGTATGAAATCGGAGGAATAGGATGGTGATGTGGGGATAATGGCTAAGGATAGGTCGGGTGAGGAAACTAGAGAAGAGGGTGAAGGGATAGTGTCAAAAAGGAATGGAGTGGTGTCAGCAACTAGAGACTTCTTGCAAAGTCTGTGCTTCTTCTTAGGGGCTGGAACAGGCTCCTCCTTAACAATAGCAGGGGTTGATGAGGGGGTGAAGAAGTTGGATTGGATGGTGGTGGAAGCTCCTCCCTAACAGTAGCAGGGTCTGCTTGAAGAAGAGTGAGAGGGAGAGGAATCAAAAGGAGGTGATGAAGAGGATACATGAGAAGGTATAATTGGGTCTGATGGAGGGGCATGTTGGGATTTTCTCTTGCGGGTAAAGGGGAGCAGGTTCTGGTTCAACTTGAGGCTTATCAGAAACTGGAATCGGTCGAGCAGCAGTTGTTGGCGAGGATGTCTTCTTCTTCTTTGGAGCAACAACATTTGAAGAAGATGTTGTTAGTTTCTCGGAGCTAACAACATTAGGAGATTTTTTCATTATATGTGGCTCCTCCTCAACAGCAAATAGCTGTTGTTTGGATTTCTTTGATTTAGGAGGAGGAGGTGGATCAACAGAAGATTTCCGTTTCTCAGAGGTTTTGCCCTTAGAGTCTTTCGACGGCAAGTCATCAGCCTTGTTTAGATGCGCTTCATTTGACGAGCTAAGAAGGCATCCACAGTCGTTTCAGGGTTGATCTTCAGAATAACCAATGGAGGTGGGTTGACAGCAACGATGAGTGGTAGAGGAGGAAGATTCAACTTGTCACGTCTCAGATTGGTCAAGTTGGGAGTGGCTATTACGAAGGTGCTCATGAACCGGATTGCCTTAGAAATCTTTTTGAGCTCACAATTTAGAACCCTTGTGGCGAGAGTAGTGTTGGTACGCAGCAGGACATTGATTAACTTGACAAAGGGCCTTTTTTGTTTCATTGAAGCCTTGATGCCATCGATTGCATCCCACAGAAGATCGAAAATAATGGCGGCCCAGTTGAATCGCTTGTTAGGAATGATTGCTGCAGTGTAATCTTCTTGGTCAGCAGTCATGATATCGTGGGTGCCATTCTTGAAAAGCTGAATTTTGTCAACCAGGTGGCTAATGTAGTAGGCCTCATCATTAAAGAGGATACACTTCATTTTTCCCTGAGCTTCTCGAGGGGTCTCTTCGTTGTGCATGTAAGCCCAAGCCATGGACTTTTCTTCATCGTTCAACTCAGTGGAGCCATCAAATTCCACACCAATGATCTTGGCAATCCTCATGGCAATCACAGTTATGGCCACATTACGTACTTTTCTAGAGATAGAGGACATGGATTGGTTGATGGTCACGTTCTGGTAGAATTCCCCAGTTAGTTGAGTGATGTAGTTTGTGTTTCCTAGCATAAATAGAGGTAGAAGCCATGATTGATTCAGGTCATCTATAACCTTCACCCGAGCATGCCTAGATGGTACAAGTTGTCAGGAAATTTGACAATTCGAGAGGACGGAACTTGTTTAGAGGTGGTTGAAGTCTCTCCAGCGGCAGAGGAAGTTGATTTACCAATTTTTTGCAGATTTGTCCTAAAACATAAATTGGGGAAATTAGAACAATCCTTCAGGATTTTCATATGAAACCCTCAACTCAAAGAATATAGGAAAAATACGCCTAGTACTTGAGTAATTTTCAAGCATCTACAGTCGAATGAACAGTATATATCACAGACAAATTTTTTTGCTATTGTAGAGAGCTGTAGACACCCCAATTTCGTACCCCTGGTATGTGACTGACATAAAATATCAAGAACTGTTAAAACTTAACAAATGTCAAGTTACAGGAGTCGAAAATGCGAAAGGAAAAGCAGGATACGCGAAACATTGAACTGCAGTGGGTGAAAGTGCAAAAAACGAAAGTGGAATAGTTGCCTTGGTGCCGCACCAAGGGTTGCAAAGTTGGCACCGAGATATTCACTATTCATCTCTCTCAGATAGAAATTGTACAAGCTTCGAAGCACATGGTACAAGCGGCTGATGCAGGGTGAACAAATAAGGAAATTCCCACCGGGTCCCTACCTTCAAGTATAAATAGAGGTCTCGGCCTCCCAGTTTCAGTGCTCAATTTTTCCTCCGCGATTTTAATCGCAGCGAAGCTCTGTCGATATTCTACCGATATATTAGTACGAGAGGTGCGAGATAGGTGAGTGGAAGCCCCTAGAGTCTCCAAACCCCGTCCAAACTCTGTCAAATCAAAAACCCATAGGTTATAAGTAATCCTTAGCCTAGTTGTTAGGTATCCACCTCATTTCCCCAGTCCAAAAATCCCAAAGTAAGCCGTTACTCTGCCCGAGTAACGAGCTAAAAAGTCAAAAAACTAAGACTAGGTTCCGTCCAACCAAAAAGGCCAAAACCTACCCAAATAAGGTGTCACTCTGCCCGAGTTGACAAGCCCAAACTCTCGAAATAAGCAAATCAAGCATTTCGCCTAAATCAAAACAACAACCACCACAACAACAACAACAAAAGACTCTAATTTTGTACCTCTCTAAATCACCTAGTGGATAAACAAGGACTTTGGTAGTGAATGTAGAGCGAAGCACACCGCCGCTCTAAAAGGTAAAACCTTTAAAGGCGATGTTTATTTTATTTATTTACTTTTCTGTTTATTTATTCTTAAAATTGTTATTTAAATCCGGCGCAATGTAGCCAATATAAGCCGTTGTGCTGCCCGGATTAGAATAGGAAATATTTTGTAAAAGAGTCGTTATAATGGCCAAATATTCTTAAATATGTTTGTAATTATTGTAAGGAAATGACTGCAAGTCCGTAAATAATGTAGCCACGAATGTATTTGTTTAAATTTCCTGTCTTTTTAATACCTTATTTATTTGCGAGATAAATATGACAATAAGCATACTTCAGCCAAAAACCATTTTAGAGACCGAAAGGGCGAGTTGGGTGCCTAGCACCTTCCCAACTCGTAACTTAGCCTCCGAACCCGTTTTCTTTTTATCTGGTTTATTTTTCTTTTCTTTGGTTTTGCTTTATTTGCCTTAAAATAAAGATGGCAACTCTAAAACTTTCGGATTCAGTGGGGCCTCGCAACATTCCCTCTTTGCACTTTCTCGTTCTCCCCTAAAAAAGGGAGATATGGGAATGGAGGGGTGATGCATTCCCATATCCTGGTATCCCCTAAACAAGGGATAACTTGATGCGGGAAACTCAAAGCTCCCATAGTAATCTGAATGGGCCATAAGGCTATATTTAATAAAATCCATAGTGGGGGCGTCGCAATATCCTTTTTTGCACTTTTCCGTTTTCCCCTAAAAAATGGAAAATGGGAATGAAAGGGTAATGCATTCCCATATCCTGGTATCCCCTAAAAAAGGGATAACTTGATGTGGGAAACCATAAGTTCCCATATTGGATACAAAATCCACTCAGGGCAACCGAGGCACATTCCAACGTGCTAACATAGACAGCACTCCTCTCGCACTTTTGATTTCGTCTTCCCCTAAACAAGGGAGAGTGGAACGAGAGCAGTGGTGTCCCGCATCCGCACGTACGCGCACCCCTATCCAAGGGCGCATGGGGCGCGGGGGCACACCCCGGGAACCTCACAGTGGCGACTCTGTTGGGGAGTTGTTTTATTTTAAATAAAATGGAGGGCTAGACTCGTAAAATAAAACTTTTTTGTTTTTTTTTGTTTCTGGCTACAGTATGCTTGTCATATTAATTTACGCATTTGAATAAACTGTTCCTATACGGCCGTGGCTATATTTGTGGATATGATCCTTCATCTTGCAGCAGTTTCGTTCCGATAACTGTTACAGGCATGTTTAAAAATATTTAAAAAATTCAATAAAAAAATATATCAAAAAAAAATTCAAAAAAAAAATAATATATATATATATAATAATATATATTATATATATTACAATAAAACTCCGGGCAGCACAACAAAAGAGCTGGGGCTTTACTTCCGGCTCTATATTATTATTTATTTCAGTTCATTTTCTTTTTTATTTTATTCTGTACATTTATACATATCTGCGTTCATTCTGTCATTTTATTTTGGGGACATAGGACCAAAATTTGTAATTAATAGGGACAGATAGTTTCCCCACTTTTCTTTCTATTTCTTAAAATGGTGTGCTTGCTTGCTTGCGCTCAAAAATAAAAAGCCGAGAAAATCCACACATAACAGCAAGACAGCCCAAATCTGTTTTATTTTTCTGTTTATATATCTGTAAAACAAATAAGGACTTTACTGCTTTTTAGATACCGCACACACGTGCACACATATAGGAATATTCCGAACTGTTACACTACACCATGGCCAGCCTACCCCCTGCATAAGCCAACGTTAGAATGCATATAGTTTTTCAGGACACTTCACAGACCGATTTTTGCATTTCTGGGTTATGAGCCAGCCCCTGTCAAAAAAAAAAAAATTCGAAAAATCAAAAAAAATAAAATACATATATATATATATATATATATATATATATATATATATATATATATATATATATATATATATATATAAATGCGCAAGTTCAAAAAAATATATACATAATAAGTGCGCACAAAAAAAATAATATCAATATAAATCAACAAACAGGGGCTGATTTATAATATTCAGATGCTCGACCTAGACCATTTCGGATGGTGGATCCTGGAAAGAGTATAGGCCCTTCGCCTGGGACCAGTCCAGTCCTGGGAAGTCGAAAGGCATGTGGAATACGTTGGTCCTATACTCTGGAGAAAGAATCCACTGTTCCAGGAAAAGTCCTGAGACTGTCAAAATAAAGCAGGTGCTTATCCGGTCAATTGTAGGGAACAAAAAAAATATATAATAATAATAATAATAATAATAATAATAATAATAATAATAATAATAATAAAATACTAATAAAAAGGCACGTTGTACTCCAAGCCCAGACAACCTCCAGCCACCCTTCTGATACCTCCAAAACCCCATTTTCCTCAGAAACCTGACCCGAATTTGGAAAGGCAGAGATAATACTGGCCGGTTGATATGGGAAACTAGTGCAGAATCGATCGGAGGGTATCGCCAGATCGAGAAAGGGCACCGCTCATAGGATACGGATCAAAGCAGTATGGCAACAAAGAACAAACAAGCTATAACGGGAGATAGTGACAACTGGAACAGCTGGGAACTAGAAGGGGAAACTCCTGCGTATGCACCTCCTCCTACGCTTGAGGCTTGGTTAAGGAAAGAACTTGATGCCCATGCAAAAAGAATAATGGATCAGGTGGTAAGTGACCTTTTGGCTAGTTTTTCAGAAACTCTTGCCATTTTCTCACAAAAAGCCAAACTTCCAGAGTATGCTCCTAATACTTCCCACTCTCCTGAAATAAACTCCCCTGATACCACCGAAAATATCCTTTTCCAAGCCTCCAAAAAACCATCAAGTGCCAACTACCAACCCGGTGATGACCTCCTTGATCAAGGAAACATGATTTTCGATACCCATAACTCTAACCCCTATTCTCCAGAAATCAGCCTTGATCCTCCCCACATGAATGCCTATTACCACGACCAAGAAAATCATTCCCCCTTTGATCCTTCAGATACCTATTTCCACATGATCCCGGGGAACTTAAAAAGAATCATTTGTATACCAGAAAAAGAATCCCTGCTAGGCCCAGGTCCAGGCAAGCCAATTTCACTTCAACTATATCCAAAAAAGAAAACCCCGCTCAATTGCCTGACCAAGACTCGACCTAGCCATATATCAAAGCCCAGAAGCCGAAAAGAAAGACATTATGATGACTTACCTGCCCCAAGATCCGAAATACTCCAAACACTGTGTGCCTATGGGATACTGAAACCTATGGATAATTACCGTCCACCTAAACCATTGCCATCACCTGGAACCATGCCCAGTTTTGTGAGTATCATAAATGCAGCGGTCATCTTACCAATCAGTGCTACATGCTCAGAGACGCCATTCAGGACCTAATCGACAACAAAGAAATTACGGTGGCGGGTACAAAAATCTTTGAAACAAGTCAAGCCAAGGAGGTGTAAGAAAGGCAAGTTAGTCTAAATTAAGTATGAATAAAGGTGCTGTAAAATACGCCGATCAATAAAGGAGTTTCCCAATAAATGTTCAGTAGGAGACAGCTTTCTGGGTATGCTACACAGAGGCGCTGATTATGAGGAACTCCCTGCTGAGTTCGAGTCTATTTCTAATAAGCCTCTGCAGAATTGGTACATTACGACCGGTCCGCTCCTGACACCCGCAGACTTGGTAGACCGCTTCGGATATACTATCTTCAATCCTTTCCCTAGCTTTACGGATTGATCATCTACCAATCCGCTACCTATAGTTGAGGATCTCAAACCCCAGGTCCTCAACAATGTAATAACCCCTGTACAATGTGCTTTTAATAATAATATGAATGTCTTTGCTTATTCCTTAGTTGCACCTACTTTAAAAGACACATTAAATAATAATAATTATGATAATGAGTCATTTAATAAAATGAACCCAAAAGATAAAAATTATCTACTTGAGCTTGCAAAGTCGATCTGAGTACCGAATGAGCAGAGCCATTCACCCAAGACTCATCCACTATCAACCCGGGCCGGACAATGAACTCAAAGAAATCGAGAATCGCGCTACCTCCAAGGTCCGTAAAGAAAGGCACTTATTGATCTCCTCAAAGAATTGTGACATCTTTGCCCGGTCCTACGAAGATATGCCCTACCGGATCATTATAGTCGAGCACCGGATTCCCACATACCCGGATGCTCGCCTGGGCCAAACAGTAAAAGCTCCGCCGCATCAAGCCAGAATGGTCACTACAAGTCAAAGAAGAAATCATGAAGCAGCTGCGCGTCAACTTCATTCGGGTAGTTGAATACCCGACCTGGCTGTCCAACATAGTGACCGTTCCCAAGCCCAACGGGAAAGTCAGAATCTGTGTAGATTTCCGCGACCTCAACAAGGCGTCGCCCAAAGATGACTTCCCCCTGCCCAACATAGATATTGTGGTAGATGCCATCGCAGCTCACAAAGTCCGATCCTTCGTCGACGGCATGCTGGGCTACAACCAAATCAAAATGGCAGCAGAAGATCAGGAGAAGACCTCATTCACCACTCCCTAGGGAACTTACTGTTACAATGTCATGCCATTTGGATTAAAGAATGCCGGAGCCACTTACCAGAGGGCTGCCACCACCCTCTTCCATGATATGATCCACAAAGAAATGGAAGTCTATGTTGATGATATGATCGTGCATTCCAGCGACGCCTACGGTGCTCACATTAAAGATCTTCGGAAGTTCTTCGAAAGACTCAGAAAGCACCAGATGAAGCTTAACCCCACCAAATGTACATTCGGGGTTACCAGAGGCAAGGTCCTGGGATTCTTAGTAACTGAGCAAGGCATCGAGATCGAGCCAGCAAAGATCAAAGCTATCTTAGAAATGCCACAGCCGAAAACTCCCACCGAAGTCAAAGGCTTCCTAGGCCGGTTGCAGTACATCAGCCGTTTCATCAGACAGCTGACTACCACTTGTGAGCCCCTCTTTAAACTCTTGAAAAAGAATACCGACCAAGTCTGGGACGCAAAGTGCCAGCTAGCCTTCGAGAAAATAAAAGCCTACCTTACCAATCCCCCTGTGCTAGCTCCACCCCATACACATAAACCTCTCCTCATATACTTAACCGTCACAGACACCTCAGTAGGGGCTATGCTCGCCCAAGAGAAAGAAAATTCCTACGTTGAAAATGCCATATATTTCATAAGTAGGAAGCTACAAGGAAGCGAGCTAAACTATTCGGCACTGGAAAAAAGCTGCACCGGCCTAGTCTGGGCCACTCAGAGGCTCAAAACCTATCTCCAGGGAAGGTCCATCAAGCTCATATCCAGGATGGACCCTATCAAATACATCTTCGGTAAACCATCACTATCCAGCCGACTGGCCAAGTGGTCTTTTCTTCTTAACGAGTTTGACATAACCTATGTCACACTCAAGTCTATCAAGG
>JABEVN020001217.1:0-25871 GCA_013146195.2 Codonopsis lanceolata | reverse complement strand
TTTTAAAATCTGTAAATTGTTTAAACAATGGCAAGAGATACATATTTTTATATTTTTTATTGGTAATAAAAGTTGAAGTCTTTTATCTAAAGACTTTAAAACCAACACCACATTCTAACCATGTGGTATACATATTTTCTATTAGTAATAATAGTAGTGGATAAAACTTTTTAAACAATATTCATTTCTAAACAATGTGGATACATATTTTCTATTGGTAATAACAAAAAATGTCTTTATCTAATGACTTTTTTATAATCAATACTCATTTCTAAATAATATGAGATACATTTCTTTATAACCAATGTGAGATACATCATCTAAAAACTTTTTAAACCAATATCACTTTATAACCAATGTGAAATATTTCTCTTCTATTGCTAATAATTGTAGACTTTTAAAAATCAACATCACTCCTAACAATGTATATAATACATATCCTCATTTGGTAATAATAGAAGTCTTTTATTTTAAAATTTTATAACCAACATCTCTTCCTAAATAATGTGGGATACATCTCTTCTATTACATTGAGATAAAAGTAAGTCTTTTTATCTAAAGACTTTAAAACTAACATCATTTTTTAGCAAATGTAAGATATCTCTTCTATTAGTAATAATAGTAAAGTTTTTTATCTAAAATTAAAATCAACATCACTTTCTAACCAATGTGAGATATACATATTCTATTGATAATAATGGTAGAAGTCTTCTATTTAAAGACTTTAAAAACAAACATTACCTCTACCAAATGTATGATACATCTATTCTATGGTAATAATAATTTTTAAAACCAACATTAATTTATAGCAATGTGTGATACATCTTTTTCTATAATAATAATAGTTTTTTTAACCAATGTGAAATACTTGCATCCATGTGGAAGCTTTAAAAACTTTTGGTTTTCAAAGCTGAAAAAATCAACATCACTTTCCAACAATGTATGATGCATTTCTTCTATTGTACTTAATAATAGAATTTTTAAAACCAACATCAATTTCTAACCAATGTGATACATCTCTTCTATTGTTGAAAAAATAGTGTTTTTAGTGAAAGAAATTGTGCAACTTGAGGCACGAAATTCTTTCGTGTCATTTGTTTGTTGACAAGGTAATTGCGCAAATTTGTTCTACTCGGTGAGAGCATCAAAATGATATATTTATTTGTCCAAATCGAGTTTTGGGTAATAAGATATCAAGACTTAAAGTATAATACTTGTTAAAATAATTAGTGTTTTTAGTGAGAGAAATTATGCAACTTGAGCACAGAATTTCTTTCACGTGTCATTTGTTTGTTGCCGAATGTAATTGCGCAAATGTGTTCTACTCGGTGAGAGCATCGAAATCATATATTTATTTGTCCAAATCGAGTTTTGGATGAATAAGATATCAAGAGTTAAAGTATAATACTTATTAAAAATTAGTGTTTTTAGTGAAAGAAATTATGCAACTTGAGGCACAAATTTCTTTACGTGTCATTTGTTTGTTGACAAAAGTAATTGTGCAAATGTGTTCTACTCGTAAAACATCGAAATGATATATTTATTTGTCCAAATCAAGTTTTGGATGAATAAAATATCAAAGCTTAAAGTATGATGTTAAAAGTGAGTCATTAGAAGTAATATCTAACCTTGAAGAGTTTTATCCCACATTGGTTAGAAGTAATGTTAGTTGTAAATTTTTTTAAATATAAGTCTTCTACTATTGACAATAGAAGAAGTTATATATACTAATACTAATACTCATTATCATTATGATTATTATTATGTATTATTATTAGTTAATGGTTAGAAAACCAAAGTATATATATATATCTTATATTGCTAATAATAGTAGTCTTTTATATAATCTAAAATAATTAAAAATCAACATCATTTTTTAACCAATGTGAGATATACATTTTCTATTGGTAATAATGGTAGATTTTTTAAAAAAACTTTAAAATCAACATCACTTTATAACAAATGTATGATACATCTTTTCAATTAGTAATTAATAATAATATTTTTAATACAAACATCAATTTCTAACCAATGTGTGATACATCTCTTCTATTGGTAATAATAGTAGAATATTTTGTAACCATGTGAGATACATCTCTTGTAAAAGTGAAAGTCTTTAGTCTTTTAAAGACTTTAAAATCTAACATTTTCTTTTTAAACAATGTGTTTTAATATAAAATAATTTAAACTCAATATCATTTTCTAGCCAATGTGAGATATACATCTTCTATTAGTAATAATTGTAAAAATATTTTATCCTATATATATATATATATATATATATATATATAAAATAAAATTGGTGAGGAGCACTATGGTTGTGCCACCTCACCACCTTTGGATAAATCTTCATTCTAAAGCATCCATGTGGAAGCTTTAAAACTTTTGTTTTCTAGTGACTTTGAAAATCAACATCACTTCCCAACCAATGTATGATGCATGATTCATTTCTTCTATTGATACTTAATAATAGAATTTTTAAAACCAACATCAATTTCTAACCAATGTGGGATATATCTCTTCTATTGTTGAAAAATTAGTGTTTTTTTGTGAAAGAAATTGTGTAACTTGAGGCACGTATTTCTTTACGTATCGTTTGTTTGTTAACGAATGTAATTGGGCAAATGTATTCTACTCGGTGAGAGCATCAAAATGATATATTTATTTGTCCAAGTTGAGTTTTTGATAATAAGATATCAAGACTTAAAGTATAATACTTGTTAAAAAAATTAGTGTTTTTAGTGAGAGAAATTGTGCAACTTGAGGCACGAATTTCTTTACGTGTCATTTGTTTGTTGGTAAATGTAATTGTGCAAATGTGTTCTACTTGGTGAGAGCATCGAAATGATATATTTATTTGTCCAAATTGAGTTTTGGATGAATAAGATATCAAGAGTTAAAGTATAATACTTATTAAAAAAATTAGTGTTTTTAGTAAAAGAAATTGTGCAACTTGCGGCACAAATTTCTTTACGTGTCATTTGTTTGTTGACAAAAATAATTGTGTAAATGTGTTCTACTCGGCAAGAACATCGAAATGATATATTTATTTGTCCAAATCAAGTTTTGGATGAATAAGATATTAAAGCTTAAAGTATGATGTTAAAAGTAAGTCATTAGAAGTAATATCTATCTTTGAAGAGTTTTATCCCACATTGGTTAGAAGTAATGTTAGTTGTAAAAGTTTTTAAATATAAGTCTTCTACTATTGACAATAGAAGAAGCTATATATACTAATACTAATACCCCTTATCATATTGATTGTTATTAGGTATTATTATTAGCTAATGGCTAGAAAACCAAAGGTTTTTAAAACTTCCACATGGATGATTTAAAATGAAAATTTATCTAAAGGTGGTTGGGTAGCACAACCATAGTGCTCCTCACCAACTTTATATATATATATATATATATATATATATATATATATATATATATATATATAGATTTTGTTGGCTGCTTATTAGTTATGTTGTTGCTCGTTCTCTCAGTTTGCTACATTGGTTATGCTAAGAATATTTTGGAAACTCCATAACCGGAAATTAGCGTTTATGCACACAAATGACCATATATCTTCATTAACTTCATTGGTTTATGTATTTTCTGTGAGGGAAAAAAAAGTAAATTTCTTAGTGTGATGGTAAGCCATATATGAAGCAAAAAAAAATATTTGAAGATCTTAAAGAACATTGCAGAAACTCTACTTGTTTCTCAGTGTCTCGTGTGCTTGCAGATGATGGTAATTGTCAAGTCAAACAGCTTATATGGAGAAGTTAGAAACAAAATGGCATTCAGATTTACTCTGGATCTGGATCTGATGAACTGTCCTAATAATTTTACATGATTTGAAAGATTAATAGTAGTTAGGATTCACGAAATCTATCAATGCTTTTCGTAATGTAGCTTGTTATTGGTGCATTGACCAGAAATTCAAAAACAGCGGAAGGCTTTTAATCTAAAGCAAAAAATAAACACAAATGTTTACCAAACAATCTACAAGCCTATGCTTGTAGATCCAGCCTTATGACCAAAAAGATTTCACTAAAAAGATAAAGTGTTTTACAAAACAATATGTGAAATCATCAAAACAGAAACTCTCACAAGACAACACGTCTTGGAGAGCAAAACCCACAGAAACAAAAGTAAAAAAAATGTGGGATTAAAAAATAAACTTACTAGAAACACTAGGAAGACAAACAGCAACAGCAGGTCTGTAAGGGCAAAATAGGCATGCCCTATTTTGGTCTTGTTTACACCTTTCTTGGTCAAAAAGTTTTTGGTGGATATTTGGAAACAAAATCTTTATGAGTCATTTTTGGAAACAAAATATTCCTAAAGATTTTTGGTTTTATTTTTGGAAACATAATTTTCCTAAAGATTTTTTGTTTTCTTGATCCTAAAGTCTAGGAGTCATTTTTGGTAACAAAATCTTTATTAGATTATGGTTCATCATCTTTGGTAACAAAATCTTAGTATAAATCCTTGTCAAACTAAGATTCTTGACCACTTTCATATTTGATAATCAAATCCCATTGAATTGATAAGTTGTTGGATTTTTTCCTTAATAACTAATCCTTTTCCTTGTAGTAGACGGACTGTTTTTGGGTGTGTGTAGGAGACGCATAACTATATATTCAGGAGCAAGGATTCGTCGTTCTTGTAGAGCTCCTGAAAGAGAACAAAAACCATACAAGTATGAGCGACCGAGGTGTTTCGAAGCGCTTTTCAGACCGGAGCAGCCCGCATGTTGCCGCCAATGCAGCCTACATTGGCAAGAATATCAAGTGTCAAACTGCTTTTTGTCTTCCCTGCTTTTGTTTAAAGGAAGCTGATTTTGTTTCTTCCCACGTTTTGTTTAAGGCAAAACCCTCCATTTGGCCACCCAACTTTTCAAAAACTTGCAAGGCAGCCACCGAAAGTTTAAAACTTGCAATGAGGCCACTGTACATTAGTTAGGATGCAAGTGTGCCCATTTTTTGGATGGCCGTTAAATTTGGCCGTTAAATTTTATCATTACCTATTTTGCCCCTGTAACTACTAAACATTTATGTGAAATTAGAAAGAAAATGGTGGAAATAAAGCAGTCCGCCGGCTGGCCTCTATTTTCTTTTTCCCCAGATCTGGTACACCAACCCCATCACCGGCTTCCTGTAATTTTGAGCTCCCGCGCCATCTTCGACAAAGCAAAACCCTCTCAGCCTCTATCCCCAGTCCGTTCCAACTTCACCATCTCCTTCTTTATTGCTGCCGGCCTTCTTCCTGGCAAGCGACGTAGGAGCAGGGGCCGACGACTTATCCTCGTCAGAGATGGAGTCAGCGAAGCTTTGCTGCCTACTAGGCTGGAGATGGCAAAAGAGAGTTGGGTTGGTGCTGGAGGTAGCCAAGCCACCGGAGATGGAGAAAGATGCCCGCGCTTTGTTAGAAGTGCGAATGGACCAGATCTGTTGTTGTTGGAAATTGAGAAAAGAAATCGGGGATGAGAAAGAATCGGGGCTTACTTTGCCGATGATGGAGGGAAGAGGAGGAGTTTGGCCGGATCTGTGGGTGATAGAGAGAAAGATCAGCCAAATCTGAAGGCTAGAACAATTATGGGTGGAGATGGAAAAGAAAGCAAAGTGGAGGAGATAAAATTGATAGGAGGAAGTCGATTGGACTGGAATTCCGGTGTTGTGCTGTTGAAAGAGATAAAGATGGAGATGTTGGGCGATTTGGCCGGATTCAACGATATGGAGATGGTGGGTGATGGCGATGGCAACGGAGATGAAATCAAAGCTGGAGAGAGAGAGAGAGAGAGAGAGAGAGAGAGAGAGAGGGAAGAGATGGCGATTGTGAGTGGTGGATGGGAGATGGAAATGTTTGTCGGCAATGGAGGATGCCTGCTGGGTGGATTTAGGGAGATGTTTGGAAGATGGAGGGAGTTTGGACCGGAAGAGAAAGAATGAGTGATGGTTAGGGGTAAAATAGATATTTTGCATAATTTAACGGCCAAATTTAAAGGTCATCCAAAAAATGGGCTCACTTGCATCCTAACTAAAGTAAAATGGCCTCATTGCAAGTTTTAAACTTTCGGTGGCCGCCTTGAAAGTTTTCGAATAGTTGGGTGGCCAAATGGAGGGTTTTGCCTTTGTTTAACCTGTTTATGTGGGGTTTTTGTTATCCAAGATTCATTATCTTGTGAGAATATTTTTGTGTGATTTCACATAGTTTTTGGAAAACAATTCATCGTTTTTAGTGAAATCTTTTTGGCCATGAGGCTATATCTACAAGTATAAGCTTGTAGATTGTTTGGTAAACTTTTGTGTTTAATTTCGTGCTTTATTATTAAGTCTTCCGTTGTTTTTGTTATTTTTCTATCTATTGTGACTTCCATTGTAGCTGTTTCACAAGCTACATTGGAAACTGCATTAGGCAGTTTGGAGAATCCTAGCTACTCACATTTCTTTCAATTGGTATCAGAGCCTTCTCTTGACGTCACTAAGAGAAGATTCTGGTTGTAGCCATGATGGATTCTCAATATGAGAATTTTGTTCGTTCTAATACTTTGAGAAAGAAAGGTTTATACAATGACTTTTGTTGCTTTAACTCTTCTGTCTCTGAAGATGGTGCATAATCAGAATTAAAATTGATGGATGCATATAAGGAGTTGTACAATGATTGGGAAAAGAGAGTTTGTCAAGTTAAGTTATTTGAAAAAGCAAATGAAATACTCAAGAAAGTGAATGAAGATCAAAAGGAGAACATTGCTAGACTGGAATGTTTGCTTAGCAAGAAAGATGTGGAGCATGAAGAACTGAAAGAAGAACTGCTCAAAGCTAAGGAGACCGTGGAAAAATGGAATTCAAGCCAACACAAAATGGATGATATGCTGAATTCTGGTAAGTCAGGTATTGGTTTTGTACCAAAAATATTTGTGAGAGAAGGAGAAAGCACATCTGAACCTAAACAGACTTCTTAGAATTTTCAAAACTCAAATTTCTTTGAAAAGCCAAAATCAAGAAAGAAAAACTTTGTTTGTCACTTTTGCCATAAGCCTGGACATATACAACCTTTTTGTTTTCTGAAAAAGGCTATATATGAGGATGAAGTAAGGCAAGCTTTCTTGGTAAAAAATCAGATGCAACATCGAATGGAACAACCAATGCAACAACATTAGAAGTCACATTGGAAGTCTCATTCAAAGTCGCATCAGAAATCACATCCTCAGAAAAATCAAACTAAAGTTTTTAAACAGATGTGGGTCCTAAGGGTAGTAATGACAAAGGCAAGTCCAAATACTGTGAACCCTTTGATATATGTCCTGGTGCTAAGTGGTTCTATGATGAATCTCCTCCAAAATCTTCAGAACCAGCATCTGAAACCTTTGAACCTACACCTGATCAGACATAACCTGCATATTCTGAAAGTTCAGCCAATGTGATTCACAATGTGTCACCCGATGTGATTCCGAATGTAGCTACATCGGCAGTCACATTGGACAGAAACTTGGTAGATTCAGAAACAGGTCCTGAACATTCAGAAACAGGTCCTGAACATTCAGAAATTCAGTCCAATTTGAATGATTGTAGCCATGACATTCCCAGCCGCATACAAAAAAACCATCCAATTTCTCAAGTGATAGGTAATATTCATGATGGCATATACGCAAGGAGAAGAAGTAAGGTTGAATCTCACAAATTAGCATGCTTATCAAAATATTTTTGTGAGAAACCTTAAAACTTTTGTGGATGCTCCAAATGATCAAAGATTATGTGCTACACATTGAGGTGTTAACCTTGTTTTTTGATAACACCTATGCATTTTGCTTAGTACAAAAATCCAGTTCATCATTCTCGTACAAACCACATTGATATAAGACACCATTTTTTTAGAGACTTGGTTAAATATGGAAATTGTTTGCATTGGACATGTTGGGACTGAAAATCATCTTGTTGATATATTTGCCAAATGTCTTGTTTTTGAGAGATTTTTCAATCTTTGGAAATCTCTTGTGTTTTTTGTGTGCCATATAATTTTACACTTAGTTATAAAAAAAATTATTAAAAAAAAATTTAGGCATGCTTGCATTTTGTCTTTAGAGGACACTCTAGATCATTGTTTCACATGTATGTGCCTCTTGTGGTTGCTTGGGAATTTCATTCAAAATCTGTTGTGATTTCATTGTTATGATTCTTTCTCTCTCCCATTCTTGAGTATGTTTGAAGTCCACAAAGGAAAGAGCTACTACCTTTTGAAATTTTTGGGATGCTGCAATTTGTCAAAGTATTATGGAGCTTAAGCTTTCATGGGTTGATCTTGAGAAAATTGACTCCCTTTAATTGAAAAGTGTGAAAGCTACCTAACGGAAAAGAGCTACCTATAAACAAGGTTTGTGGCACCTTTCTTTTGGGACTATGAATCCTCGGATTTCATGGGTTGATCAAAAAGTTAAGTGGCTTCCCTTGGTAAATAGTGTGAAAGGTTCCAAGTGGCATGTTTTTATAGCTTGAAATAAATTAGAAGCTATATTCCTAGGGAAATAAAGTACCTATGGATTTTTGTTGTGAAAAATTTATGATCTTGGGAGAGAAATCTGGTTGAGAAAAAAAAATGCAAATTGAAAATAAAATCACAATTTTGGCGAATGCATCTCCCAATGCAGTTACATTAGGCACTACATCGCTTTGATCGGTCTTTATCACTTGTGTGTGATTGCATTTTTTTAAATTCTTTTGCCTAGCTTTTAGTTATCATGTTTTTAGGCATAAAATTTTAGGACATGCATTGTTGGCAATGATATCAGCTTGGTGAAATTTTGTCCTAATATAAACTGTGCAAATCAATTTCCAAAAATCTCCATGTTGAAAAAGATTTAGTGGTTGTCTAATTTTTGTGGGGAACTAAGAGGTTTTGAATTTTGATATGATGTGCTCAGTTTTTTGCTAGGGGTGTGATCAAATCTTGGTGAACACTTCATTGTCTTTTTCAATATCTTGGATTTTTTAGAGTTCCAAAAAGATTGTTTATCCCTCTTCTTTTTCCGGTCAAATAGGGGGAGAGAGATCAAGTGTTTATTGGTGATGGTGATGAATCCTATGATTACTGACTTTATACCTTGTAAAAATTCAGGGGGAGATGTGATTTTCTAACCTATGCAGGTTAGATGGTTTGATTGGTGTTGAATAAACACTTGTCTTTTGATTTGACCAGAAAGGTTCAACAAAGGGGGAGATTGTAAGGGCAAAATAGGCATGCCCTATTTTGGTCTTGTTTACACCTTTCTTGGTCAAAAAGTTTTTGGTGAATATTTGGAAACAAAATCTTTATGAGTCATTTTTGGAAACAAAATATTCCTAAAGATTTTTGGTTTTATTTTTGGAAACATAATTTTCCTAAAGATTTTTGGTTTTCTTGATCCTAAAGTCTAGGAGTCATTTTTGGTAACAAAATCCTTTATTAGATTATGGTTCATCATCTTTGGTAACAAAATCTTAGCATAAATCCTTGTCAAACCAAGATTCTTGACCACTTTCATATTTGGTAATCAAATCCCATTGAATTGATAAGTTGTTGGATTTTTTCCTTAATAACTAATCATTTTCCTTGTAGTAGACGGACTGATTTTGGGTGTGTGTAGGAGACGCATAACTATATATTCAGGAGCAAGGATTCGTGGTTCTTGTAGAGCTCCAGAAAGAGAACAAAAACCATAGAGGCTGTGAGCAGAATCGAGGTGTTTCGATTTTCCGAATCCGAGCTGGGCGTCCGCATGTTCTTTGTCAATGCAGCTACATTGGCAGTAACATCAGAAGTGCTGAAACTGTTTTTGTCTTCCTGTTTTGTTTAAAGGAAGCTGATTTTGTTTCTTCCCACGTTTTGTTTAACCTGTTTATGTGGGGTTTTTGTTCTCCAAGATTCATTATCTTGTGAGAATATTTTTGTGTGATTTCACATAGTTTTTGTAAAACAATTCATCCGTTTTTAGTGAAATCTTTTTGGCCATGAGGCTAGATCTACAAGTATAAGCTTGTAGATTGTTTGGTAAACTTTTGTGTTTAATTTCGTGCTTTATTATTAAGTCTTCCGCTGTTTTTGTTATTTTTCTGTCTATTGTGACTTCCATTGTAGCTGTTTCACAAGCTACATTGGAAACTGCATTAGGCAGTTTGGAGAATCCTAGCTACTCCCGTTCTTTCAAGGTCAATGTTGTTCAGGATGAAGCTGCATTCGGAGCTTCATCCAAATTCCAACAATACAATTTTTTGAATATTATCTCTTGGTGTATTCTGTATGCATTGCTCTCTTTGTTCTGCACTCATGTATTCTACTCTCTGTGTTTTCTTCTCTACGCCATGCTCCATATAAATAGTTGGAGGAGTCCTACACTTTAATTAGGAAACAAAGAACACTCCAAAATACTAAAGGATTAGGTAATAAAGAGTTAGTTTCCATAAACAATTAAAACTCCTTTATTACAAAGATTTAGTTACCAAATATCTAGATTCTATAAGAGGATTTAGGAAATGATTAAGTATGGTAATTTCTTACCAAGACTTTGGGACCAAGAAAGGTTAAAACAAGACCAAACATAAGACATGCCTATTTTTCCTAATTTTTTACCAAGACTTTGGGACCAAGAAAGGTTAAAACAAGACCAAACATAAGACATGCCTATTTTTCCCTTTCAATCTCCCCCTTTGTTGAGCCTTTTTGGTCAAAGAAAATGACAAATGTTTTTTTAACACAAATCAATCTCCAATCCTGCATAGTTAGTATAACTCCCCCTGAATTATACAATCAGCTCAAACAATTACAACACTATTCAGCAGGTTACCAAATATCCAGATATCCCTAATCAATCACATAGTATCTAGGCAGAGCAAAGTTATAGACCATAAGGTTTGTGAATATCAAAAACAATTAAAAACAATTACGTACTAAAACAGAAACAATCATATTTATGTTTCTTCTTTAATCAGCATCCTCATCCTCAACCCCTTGAGCAGTAACATCAACTTCACAAGCCTCAGCAGTCACAGCAGGACCAACACTTGTCCTTTCTCCCCCTGTTTGGCCAGAAGAGGGAACATAATACATAGCAAGCCATGCAGTGTACTGAGTCTCCAATGTTTGAAGATGGGCAATCTAAGACTTAATGTGCACAAGTTGTTCTGTGATGAAGGACAAAGCCATAGGAGCAGTAGTACCATCAGACAATGGAGAGGAGTTTCAGGTGTAGCTGCATTGGTCAATTCTTGAACAGGAGCAGGAACTTCAGGTTTTGTGACAGTAGGAGGAGCAGAAGCAGTCCCAGAAGTGGATGGGTAGGGATAAACCAGGGGTAGATTCAAAATTCTATCACCCTTCCATAGTTTGGAGGAAATATGAAGGGGATCTAGTATAGGAGTCAACCTTTCAGTTTCCTTTGGAGCAATGCCCTGAGCCACTAGTAGACTGTAAATCAGGGAAGGAAAAGGGAGGGCTCTCTTGTACCCTTCTGTTTCTGCTAGTGAGACTACTTTCCTAAACACAAAGTCTTCAAAATTGAAGGGCAGTCCTAGGCCTATCTGGTACATTATTTTGGCATGTTCTTCAGTAACTGAATTGGAATTTGAAGTAGGAGCCCAGTTGGCACAACAAATTTTATTAAAGCATAAAAAGAAGTTAATTTTGAAGTGCTAACATTGGCCCCTTTTCTTGGCCACTTGGTAATCAAACCACCACTAAGCTCCTTCACACATGAGTTCAGATCAGAAATAAACCCACTCAACCCTACATCAAGTGTCCCACAATACTATTTATGAGAGAAGGAAAGAATTCTATCATATGATTCCTAACAAAAACTTTTTTCAAATAATAGATCACTAACAGTCATAACCCTCTTTTCAAGGTTGGCATAAAATTCTAATATAATTTCCCTAATATAGGGAGCAGCAAATGACAAGGTTGCTAGCAAATTTTTATCAGAATAAAACTTGACCAAGTTTTGGGCTGTTAGGTCGTCAATTGGAATAATTCTTTCATCTACCAACCTTCTAGCAGAATTATATCTAAGAGAGGCAGCAGAAGAAAGGAAAGTCTTAGAGAATGGGTTACCTACATCTTGTGCAGCTGATGTATTATTGAATATAGCTTCATTAGAAGCTTCATCAGGAGCTACATTGGTCACAGGAGCTACATTGGTCACATGAGCTATTCTTCTTCTAGTAAACTTTACTGGAGTTGCATCACTCTCTTCAGAGGCTTCCTTCTCCTCAAAATCCTTGTCTGAGCTGTCATCAAACTCAAAAGAGCTAGGAGAGGTAGTAGGGCTTTGTATTGGAGAGGGAGACTTTGGTTCAACATTCTTCAAGGTCACCAAATATTCAGCCAAGGTTCTTTGTTCATTAGAAAAATTCATGTCTGATACATCTATCTCCGGCTCAGCAGGGGAAACAACATGAGAAGCCTCATTATGAACTAGGCTTGGAAATTCTGGCTGAAAAACAACTTTTGGAGATGGAATGGGGTAGTCTTCATCAACTGCATCTAGAGTTGCTGGTTCAACTGAGCTGCTTCCAATTTGATGACTAGGTGCACAAGGTTCCACTACAAATTGGGAGCCATCGCTTGAAGGCTTTAAGTCTTCATCGTCACTGTTGCTTTGAATCTGGACATCTTCCTCAAATTGGCCTGGGTTTATTTTGTTCTTCTTGGCCTTGGCAACATCAAAATCACTGGGATTGTCGTAATTGCTGGGAATCCCTCTCAACCTTTTTGATTTGCGAACACTAGGGTTTCCAATTTGGGGAAAATTGTTAAATCCCAGTGGTCTTCAACATCAATCGCATTGCCCCTTTCCCCAGGTAAGATGCAAGTAAGAGGTTCAGGAAGAGGGGTGGCAATCACTATTTCACTGCCAGATAGGGGTTCAGTCGTTGTAATTTCGGGTGATGTAGCTCTGGAAGAAGGTACACTGGGAGCTACATCGGTTACATGGGTTGTTTTCTGAGAATTTGAAGGGCAAGTAGGTACAGATGCCATTGAGAATTGAGGGTTTTCAGTGCAGAGAGATGGAGAGAAGAGGAGGGCACGATATATATCTTCAGCAAATTTGGGGATAAATTTGTGTGAAGAAAAATACGTGAGTGAGAGAGTTATAATGCCTTCAACCTGGAAGAACCACTTCAAAAGTTACAATTAAGGGGTTAGCCGTTGAGTTCATAAATCCATGGAATGTGAGGGGGCATTTGTGATAGCAAAATTTTTTATTTTGAAATTAAGCAAGGTTGACCAAATCACTCACAATATCTACTAAATATCTTATTATGACTTGCAAGTAGTGAGAGATAAATGAGGAGTACATGATATGGGGATAACAATGATTTCTTTTTAAAACTTGAATTTTTGAATTTCAAATAATAGAAAGAATTCATAACAAACACAATAAAGGATATACCAAAATTGTTTAACCTCAAGCTGTAATGTAGCAACACACATCCATAAGTCAAAATTTCTTAACACTTCACAAGGATTAGACAGCCACTTAATATTTTTCACCATGGTTAATACTTTGATAATTAATTTGTATTTTTGAGACTATGACTAAATTTCAATAGGCTGATACTATAAATAACAGTGCATGTCCTAAAATTTATGCCTAGCAAATGAAGAAAACAGATCATGCAGCTTCTAATCTAATGCAGTCACACACATGTGAAAAATTTCTAGATCATCTTGATGTAGTTCCGGATGAAGATGTATTGGGAGATGGATTCTTCAAAATTGTGATTTTATGTTTACTTTTTCATTTTTTGTTTATTACAACTATACTCATCCCCCACAAATTCCATAGGTACTTTATTTCCCTAGGAGTATAGCTCTACTTTATTTCAAGCATATACATAACATGCCACTTGGAACCTTTCACACTATTTACCAAGAGAAGCCATTTTGCTTTTGATCCACCCATGAAATCCAATTCATAGTCCCAAAAGAAATTAAAATTACCGCAAACATTGTTCATAGGTAGCTCTTTTTCGCTAAGTAGCTTTCACAAGGGTATCCAATTTTCTCAAGATCAACCTATGAGAAACTAAGTTCCATATTACCAAGATAAAGTGCTACAACCCTTGTTTGCAAAGGTAGCTCTTTCCTTTGTGGACTTCAAACTTGCAAAATAAACAACTGAGAGAGAGTAGAGAATCATAACAGAGAAGTCACAATTAATTTTGAATGCAATTCCTAGGCAATAACAAAAAAATCACAAACGTGTGAGATTGATCTAGTGTGCCCCCTAAATACACAATGCAAGGATGCCTATTTTTATTTTTTATTTTATTTTTTAAAAAGCAAGTGTAAGGTTACATGACACACATACCAAGAGATTTCCTAAAATTTATAAATCTCTCAAAATCTAGACTCTTAGTGAAAATATCAACCAGTTGATTTTCAGTAGGGCTGGCCCTGAGCATAGGCTCACTAAGCAGCCGCCTAGGGCCCCCGATTTTTTACACCAAAAAGGGCCCCTTAATCTCACTTTCTATTTAATAAATAAATAATAATTTGGTATGGATAATTATTTTGTTAATTAATCAATAGTTTAAGTTTTTACATTTTGTTTACTCTCCCTGTCCCAAAATTATTGTCATGTTTTCCTTTTTTGAATGTCCCAATTTTTTGTCTAGTTTAAATGTTTTTTTAGGACAACACTTTTATCGTTCAATTTTTAATTTTTCCTCCTACTTTAATTATGAGTCACATAAATATGGATTTTTAAAGAAAACTACACATCATACCAATATTAATAATAAAGTCAATTGTTTTTCATTAATTCATTTGTCGGATCAAACAGGACAACTTTGAGACGGAGGGAGTATTTTTTTATGGTAAATAATTTTGTATTTAAATATTTATTAGTTAGTGTGTCTATGAAAGTGTATTGTTTATTGATTTTTTAAAAAAATGCTTAACGTTTTGTTAGCTTTTAAAAGAAATTAAAAACATGGATATGAGAAAAAAAATAAAACGAAAAACAATTGATATGGTCGCGAACCAAAGCTTTTAATATTTTAAAATGTATATGATTGGGGCCCCATTTATTGAATTTACCTAGGGCCCTCAAAATCTCAGGGTCGGCACTGATTTTCAGTCCCAGCATGTTCTATGCAAATAACACCTTGTTCAACCAAGTCTCTAATAAAGTGGTGTCTTATATCAATGTGTTTTGTTCTAGAGTGTTGAACATGATTTCTTGTTATACTTATTGCACTGGTGTTGTCACAATACATGGTTAATACATTACTATGTAGGCCATAATCGTTGATCATTTGATTCATCCATAGAAGTTGTATCCACCCACTACCAGCTGCAATGTATTCGGATTCAGCTGTGGAGAGGGCAACACAATTTTGTTTTTTACTTAATCAAAAAATCAAGTTATTACCCAAATAAAAACACCCACTAGATGTACTTCTCATGTCATCAACACTACCTGCCCAATCAGCATCACTAAAACTAACAAGGTTGGTATTAGACTATTAGTATGCTTTGTGTACCACAAACCCATAGTAGAAGTGTCACCAACATACCTAACTATACGTTTGACAGCTTTCAAATGAGAGACTTTAGGGTTTTCATGGTATCTAGCACACAAACACACACTATACATGATGTCTGGTCGTGTGGCCGTCAAATATAACAGGCTTCCTATCATGCTTCTATATAGTGTATGGTCAACACTTCCAGAATTCTCATCTTTGCACAGTTTGTTGGATGTACCCATAGGGTTTTTTTTTCTTTCTATTTTCAAGACTGAATTTCTTCACCAAGTTAAGTGCATACTTGACTTGAGAGATGAACATCCCTTCATGCATTTGTTTTATTTGAATTCCAAGGAAAAAGGTTAACTCTCCTACCATACTCATTTTAAATGATGTCATGCAATGCACAAATTCTTTTTCTAAGGACTTAGAAGTGGACCCAAACACAATCTCATCAACATAGATTTGTGCAATCAAAATGTGTTTGTCTTTTCTTTGAATAAAAAGTGTTTTGTCCACTTCTCCCCTCTTAAAAATACTTTTCAAAAGATGGTCTGTAAGTCTCCCATACCAAGCTTTAGGAGCTTGCTTGAGACCATACAAGACCTTTTTCAAGTTAAAAACATGGTTTGGTTTATGGGGGTCCTTAAAATCCTTTGGTTGTTCTACAAAAACTTCTTCTAAAATACCATTAAAAAAAGCACTCTTCACATCCATTTGTTGAATAGTAATATCAAGAAAGCATGCAATGGCAAGAAGAAGACGTATGGACTCAATGCAGGCAACAGGTGCAAATGTTTCATCAAAATCCACCCCCTCAACCTGTATGTACCCTTGAGCCACAAGTCTTGCTTTATTTCTTTATATATGTCCCACCTCATTTGACTTGTTTTTAAAAAGCCACTTAGTTCCAATAACATTTATAGAGGTGGGTCTAGGTACAAAGAACCAAACATCATTTTTAGAAAATTGATCAAGCTCATCTTGCATCGCATTGATCCAACATTCATCTTTTAAAGCCTCGTGCACATTCTTTGGTTCAATAGAGGACACATGGCAAGATGTATGAAACTCTTCACACTCAAGTGTGGATAGGCAAGCTAATTTTCCGTAGTCAACCTTACCTTTCTTTCTAGTTGACATTCCATCATGTACATTACCTATTACTTGAGAAGAGGGATGGACTTTTTGAATGCGGTTGGGAATGTCTTGACTACGATCAGTCAGATTTGATTGAGTTTCAGGCTGCACCGTTTCTGTTTCAGCATCTGGAGAATTTCTGACCAATGTATTTTCCGGTGCAGCTTGTGATGCAGCTGCATTCGGAGCTACATCCTGAACCACATCTACTGAATTTTTAGAATTTGCAGAGTTTGTATTTTCTGAAGCTGGAGCATTGTTTGTAGTTGCAAGATTTGAAGTTTGAGCAATTGTCTCATGATCTCCAAAGTCTAGCAAACATGAAATATCATCCTCAACTGTTTTGTGGCCAAGATCGGTTAGATCATCAAAAACGATATTCATAGACTCCATAATAGTTTTTGTCCTAAGATTAAATACCCTATAAGCACAACTATTAGTGGAGTATCCCATGAAAACACACTTATCACTTTTTGAGTCAAATTTTGAAAGATGATCCCTGTCATTAAGTAGATAGCACACACACCCAAAAATATGAAACTATTTTTAAGTGAGTTTCTTTCCTAGTAAAATTTCATAGGGTGTCATGGTGCTACCTGGTCTCAAGCAAACCCTATTTCCTATATGACAAAGTTGTGTTTAGGGCTTCTGCCCAAAATCTTTTTGATAAATTCTTGGAGCTCAACATTACCCTAGCCATTTCTTGTAATGTCATATTCTTTCTTTATGTCATTCCATTTTGTTGTGGAGTTTTAGGGGCTGAGAATTCATGGGTTATGCCATTTGAAGCACAATAGGTAGAAAAGGAGGAATTTTCATATTTCGTGTCATGATCTGATCTAATTCTAGTAAGCTTTAGATCATACAAGTTCATCACACAAGTGTACCATATTTTGAAAGCATCAAAAGTGTCTGATTTTTCTTTTAAGAAAACAACTTTTTGCACAAATCATGAGTATAGCTCTACTTTATTTCAAATTATGTGGTAAGGAATCTCAGTTTTGAAGTACGAACACTAGAAGGTCCTTCATATAAGGTTTGAAGGGCCTCCCACACATCCTTAGCAGATTCATAATTAACAATTACCCTAAACTTGTTGGCATCTAAGGCTTTGTATATGACAGACAAAGCCTTTGAATTGAAGGAGGCTGTGTTTTTATCTTCATAAGTTCAATCTGCTTATTTAGTGATTTTTGCATCACCATCATTATCAGTAGTCTTGGGAGGAGTCCAACCATTCAGAACAGCAAGACTCTTTCATCAATTGATTTGATGAAGATACGCATCTTAACTTTCCAAATAGAATAATTCACATTAGTCAAGGTAGGAGGACGAACAACATTCTCGTATTGAGAATCCATCACGGCTACAACCAGAATCAACTCTTAGTGGCATCAAGAGAAGGCTCTGATACCAATTGAAAGATTAATAGTAGTTAGGATTCATGAAATCTGTCAATGCAGTACGTAATTTAGCTTGTTACCGTAGCTACACCCGGAAGTGCATTGACTAGAAATTCAAAAACAGCGGAAGACTTTTAATTTAAAGCAAAAAATAAACACAAATGTTTACCAAACAATCTACAAGCCTATGCCTGTAGATCCAACCTTATGGCAAAAAAGATTTCACTAAAAAGATGAAGTGTTTTATAAAACAATATGTGAAATCACCAAAACCAAAACTCTCACAAGATAACACGTCTTGGAGAGCAAAACCCACAGAAACAAAGGTAAAGAAAACGTGGGATTAAAAAATAAGCTTCCTAGAAACACTAGGAAGACAAACAACAACAGCAGGTCAATGTAGTTCAGGATGAAGCTGCATTCAGAGTTTCATCCAAATTCCAGCAATACAATTTTCTTAATAATATCTCTTGGTGTATTTTGTATGCACTGCTCTCTCTGTTCTGCACTCGTGTATTCTTCTTTCTATGTCTTCTTCTCTACGCCATGCTCCATATAAATAGTTAGAGGAGTCCTACACTTTAATTAGGAAACAAAGAACACTCCAAAATACTAAAGGATTAGGGAATAAAGAGTTAGTTTCCATAAACAATTAAAACTCCTTTATTACAAAGATTTAGTTACCAAATATATGGATTCTATGAGAGGATTTAGGAAAGGATTAAGTATGGTAATTTTTTACCAATACTTTGGGACCAAGAAAGGTTAAAACAAGACCAAACATAGGACATGCCTATTTTTCCCTTACATAATTCATAAAGAACAACACTAAGTTTGTTGGATCCGAAATCTTGGGTTCATTAATTTTAAGGGCATTTTACACTTTATTTTATATTGCCTAGGTTTTTGCCTTTCATGAAATTCTTGCAGATCAATCAAGGGAGATTTGGTTTATATATGGAATTTAGATTTGATTTTTTAGCTAACTTTTACAAATTATGATGGGCTGAACTCTGTTCCCCTAAAACCTCCGATATGCCCTCAATGAGATCACTATGTCGGTATTATTGTGCACAAGCATCGCAAATAAAAAATCTAGTAAGAGTGTTTTATTTTGGAGGTGGGGGGGGGGTTAAAACCATGCTTTATTATTATTTCCCTCGTGGTTACAATATTCATAAGTGAGCTGCCCGACCCAATAGGCCCAAGCCATAGGTCACGTGTGTTGATTCTTATTGTATTAAGATTTATATCTGCTCATACATTACACTAGTTTTATACATTAGTGGTTAATTGGGATGCGTATTGATTAACATGGCAACTGTGTATAGAACTTTGCCAAGTATAGCTTTTATAGGACTTCACAGGTTCAGCGGAAGACCTCTTCAAAGCTTCACCGGAAGACCTGCTTCAACATACAACGGCAGACCTTGTCTGCACTTGGTCAAGATCATGACGTGTCCAGTCAAGCAAATCTTAATGGATCAATTTAAGTTTATCCTTAACAGTTTGAATTTAAATTGAGACATTCCCTGACATCTCGGACCAGCGGCTTTAAAGCGAGAAGACTTTTCACGGCTGAGCAGTGAAAGCATGAAAGCGTCACCTGCATGCGCAACAACTCTCACAGATCTGACATCCAGATTGCCCAACTTTCAGAAGATCTCAGTACTCATTCCCTGCTCGATATCTGTGAAGACGAAATTCTTGATTGACAGCCCCATGCATTTAATGCATTCAACCTAATAGAGCTGTTAAGTTTTCGTCTTCTCCAACGGATCTCCAGAATGCACCTGCTATAAATGCTGCCATTAAAGACCGAAGAAATTGACACTTGACGATTTGCTCTGAAAATCTACAACAACTCTAAAGTCTTATTACTCAGTGCATTCAAGAGATCCTCAACAGATCTAGAAGTCCTCGTCAACAACAAGAAGCTGTGCATCAACATTTATTGTTTTACTTCTTGTTGTTATTCATTCAATAGCTATTCTTCTGCACGAATTAAATATCCTGTTTACACAGATATTTAATTCCTTAACCCCCAAACACAAGTCAATATTTTGTACACGATCCATTGGGAATATTATTTGTAATAGATCTAGTGGAAAACATAATGCACTATTTAAATCCAAGATTGATTGCCTTGGTGGTGGACGTAGCACTCTTTATAGTGTGAACCATCCCAAAATACTTGTGTTAATTCCTTTACTGCTTTTCTGCTTATTTAACTGCTTATTACTGTATTTATCTTTATCCTTTACAACTAACTTAAGTAACTTGTTAAGGTCTACCTATAGTCCTTATCGGCAGACTTGAACCAAATTCATTGAAAGACTTCCTCTACTTCAATCTTTTCAATAGATTGAAAGTACCTTTCAAAGAACTTACTTAAAAGTTTTTAAGTGTATAATAAGCTATTCAACCCCCCCCCCTTCTAGCTTATTATTGTGCCCGTTGGGACCCACAATTGGTATCAAAGTAGAACTCTTTGAAAACAAGTTTTTCCGAGATTAAACTCTTGAGAGATTCGATCCAATGGCACAAACACACTACATGCTACCTACATCTAATGCGAACCACGTCCCAATATTGGACGAAGGCCATTTCGATGTATGGAAGGATAAGGTAATGCATTTTATGAACTCTATTGACAACAAATTATGGAAGTGCGTTACTACAGGACAACATGTACCAATGAAGGCCAACCTTTAGCCTCCATCGGAATCCGAAGTTCCCAAAGAAAAATCAGAATGGACAGAGGACGACAGAAAACTAGTAGAGCTTGATAGTAAGGCAATCAATATCATTACTAGCTCTCTAGACACAAGCATATACCAACAGGTGATCCGATGTACAATTGCAAAAGAGATGTGGGAAGCTCTTGTGGAATACTTGGAAGGAGACCAAGACACAAGAGATAACAGAAAATACACATACATCCAGCAGTTTGACTCCTTCAAAAAGGATCCAAAGGAAACCTTGAGACAAGCATACGATCGCTTCAGTGAGGTAATAAATAGCTGCTTTTCTCTAGGTAAAACCAATGACAAAAAGGAAATGAACATGAGGTTTCTAGGCTCTCTAGGTAGCTTTTGGCATGTTAAGACCACGGCTATGAAAGAATCCAAAAACTTAAACGAGATGACTCTCCATAGTCTCTATGCAAGTTTGAAGGTTTATGAGCTCGAAGTAAATCAAGCTCTAGAGCAGACAATCGGTTAGAAGCAATAAAACTTTATTATACTTTATCGTGTCCTTGCCGACCATGGTCCAAGAAGAAACCATGTTGAAAACAAACCTTCCACTTCCTAAACAAACCATGTGAAAACGATTTTCTCTCGGATGAACAATTTGCTATGTTTGTAAAAACGTTTTCAAAAATTTGCAGTCTTTGCTCTAAATATGGAAGGAAGTCATTTCTAGCACACACCAACATGTTCACCTTTTAGAACACATACAACATAACAACATAAATTGGTGAAAGCTCATCAAGATGAAAGAATAATAAGGAAGAGCTATTGTATGTTACAACATGTGTCCTAGACCTCAACCAAAGGCTTTGCTTCCTTACATGGCCACTTTGCATCCAAATGTCCAAAGCCAAAATTTGAAGCATACCGAAAACTTGTGGTCCCCCTCTTATAAAAAAATTCAAAAACTTAAGTAGGAAGGGTTAGGGAGGTTTAGGAAAAAGGTATGTTGGTAAGACATAGAAGACAAACAGTTGCTACATGGTTTGAGACCGATTCAAGAGGAAGAGGATGATTGTTAAACTCAAATCAAACACCAATCAAACTGAGCAAGCTAACATATGCTTAATAGCTCGAGAGGAATGATTCGATTAAACCGGCGTCCCAAGTTTATATGACCTATGACTCTAAAATGAAAATGAAGACATTTATATATCGAAATCTCAAGAAAGTATAAAGACCTAGTCCCTTAGATAAAAGTGAGATCAACAGTGACAACTTTAGTATGGAAGAACTTCTCAAGGATAATCAAGATATGCTTGAAGAATTCAATTCCTTTAGAGTAGCCTATGTAAAACTTGCCAAGAACTGTGAGAAACTTACTGCTGAGAAATCTCTGATGGTAGCTGAGATTCAAACTCTCAATAGCTGTCAACAAGAAAGTTTCAAGCTCAAAGGAGAAAACAAATTCCTTTGTGACAAAATTGAATGCCTAGCGAGCACATCAAAGGACTTGACCTAGAGAAAATTGCCTTGCAAAAGACAATTGACTCCTGGAACAGCTCAAGGATGCCTTCGAAGAAATCCTTTCAAGCCAAAAATCTAGTAAAGATAAGCCTAGCATAGGATATTCAGATGAGCTTAGTATGACATTCCCATCAATCACAGAGAAAGGTGAATCCTCCGAGACTAATGATATCTCCTTCTCTAAACAGACATTTGGAAATAAGGGGAAACAAGGCCTTGGTTATTCAAGTGTTCCTTATGTCTACCCCAAAGCTCATAAAGGAAAAGCCAAGATTACTGCTTCAAATGAGAAACCTGAGAAAGTAACGGTAGAGAAACTAAAGTCTGCCGGCAACAACTTTGCTAAGGCAAAGACTGCTGGCGATAGACCTACTAAATCTCTACCGGTGACTATCAAGTTTGTCTATGAAATAGGCAAGGTACCTGTACCTGCTGAAAGTAAACTTAAAGGTATTCTACCAAATCCTTCTAAAAAGGAAATCAACAAACAAGCCAAATCTAAGTCTGGTGGTAACCTACTTAGGAAGATTCAAAAGAAACCAATTAAGTCTACCATCAACATGCAAGCTGAACCAAGATTGAATGCTAAGAAAAGGGATAATCATAATCACTTTTCGGCTAAAGCAACTGATAGTTCTCTATGGAATTTCCATTTATGTCACTCTTGCAATTGCCTAGGCCATCGGTCCCCAGAATGCCTGCTAAGGTTCACTCCAAAATCTGAGAGACCTAGTTCTCTCAAGGTTAAGCGGTATGGGTTCCAAAAGGTTGCTAATTCCTAGGACCCAAAAGAAAATAAAGGGGACCTTGTTTCTTTAAATCTTTTTCAGGAATGCTTCATGGCTATAGATTTAGAAAACAAAGACATCAGTACAGACGGTGGGCGCTCAAGACACATGACGGAAAGAAGTCTACTACGATATAGGCTGAAGCCAAAGGACCCACTGTTATTTTCGGAGA
Source organism: Codonopsis lanceolata (assembly GCA_013146195.2). Taxonomy (NCBI): domain Eukaryota; kingdom Viridiplantae; phylum Streptophyta; class Magnoliopsida; order Asterales; family Campanulaceae; genus Codonopsis; species Codonopsis lanceolata. Next base: position 2,651 of record JABEVN020001217.1, on the reverse strand, counting down.
CAATGCAAGAGGAAAAACAATTGGATATGGCTCAATCACTAGAGGAAGTTTCTCCATCAACAAAGTTTCTCTAGTGAGCGGCTTAAAGCACAATCTTACGAGCATATCCCAGTGCGTGACAAAGGATTAATATGCCAATTCAACTCCAACGGTGCCTCATCAAAGATCGTGAATCTGCTCTACAATCTTGGCCGACCGGCAATAGACAAGGAAAGCGTCTATGTCGTGGACTTAAATCTTCTAGGGAGATTCTCGAAGCCTTTGCCTAGTTGCTAACAACGTTCGTGACAACGATTGGCTATGGCACAAGCGTCTCGATCACCTCAACTTCAAGCACCTCTCAAGCTCTGCAAAAATGGGCTTGCTTGAGGTCTACCTACGGTGTCTGCCGACCATGACGAAGTTGTAAAGCTTGCCGACTAGGAAAACTTTCCAAGTCTTCCTTCAAAAGAAAGTCTTGTCAACAAAGCAGACCTCTTCAACTTTGCATATGGATCTCTTTGGACCAATCACTACAATATATTTACGGAGACAAGTATACACTTGTGGTAGTTGATGACTACTCTAGGTTCACACAGTTGAAACAATGACTTCAAAAGATAAGAGTATGATCTAGTCACCGCTCTTTTTCTTTTTAGAAGACTTCAAACTCAGCTTGAAGATATTAGTGACATAAGATCGGACAATGACAACGAATTCAAGAACAATGGTGTAGAAAGATCTTATAATGACCACGGAATCGGACACAACTTCTCTTTGGGTACTCCTCAACAAAATGGTGTAGGTGAGCGGAAGAATAGAACAACGATTGAAGTAGTAAGAACAATCTTTGGCGAAGCAAAACTTCCAAAGTACTTCTAGGCGAAGCCGTCAACTACTGCATGTTTTACCCAAAATAGATCCAGGTAAACAAGTTTCATAATAAAACTCCATATGAAATATGGAGAGGAAAACCCAAACATAGGATTTCTTAAAATCTTCGGTTGTAAATGTTTTATTCTTCATAATGGAAAAAGAATATAGAGGAAAATTTGATGCAAAATCGGATGAAGGAATTTTTTACGGGGTATTCCAAACATTCAAAAGCATTTCGCATTTTAAAGTAAAACTCATTTAAAAATTTTAGAATCATGCATGTTTCTTTTGATGAATATGACTTGTTAGAGCCTAGAAGGGCTCGAGCGTTGCTAATGATTTTGATAATGATGAGGCAGGTACAAATACAAGCTGCGAGACCCTTCTAGTACCGCTAACCCTTCATGGCGGACTTCAGCTCTGCGATGCCAATTCCAACTCTTACGTTGACCCAGAACCCATCTCTTACGTCTTACCCCAAACACGTTTGCGGATCACTCATCCTTCTTGCTCACCAAGAAATGAAGGTCTCGAATATCCTAACTCTTCTTAACGATTTTGGTGAATCTCCTCGACCTTCTCGAATTATTAAGGGAAGATCCACCGAGAAGTGATCTTCCTCAACCATCATTGAAACAATAGATCATCCTATTTTTCAAGTCATGAGATCTCAACACAGGAGTTCGTTGTACAAGGAATAGAATTCGAGAAAAGACTATGTTTGCATATGCATTCGTATCTAAACTTCGAGCCAAAGAAGATTGATGAAGCCATTGAAGATCATAAGCTGGATTGAAGCTATGCAAGAAGAGGTGAACCGGTTTGAAAGATGCTGCAAGTGTGGAGCTTAGTTCAGGTCGTGATCATCTGGTTATCGGCACCAAATGGGTTTCGAAACAAAAGAGATGAAGATGGAAATGTCACGAGAAAGAAACAAGCTAGACTAGTTGCTTTCGAGGCTACAGACAGCGAAGAAGGATTGACTTCGATGAAACATTTGCTCTGTTGCTAGATTAGAGGCAATCGGACTCTTTCTAGCCTATGCCTCGTTCATGGACTTCAAAGTGTATCGGATGGATGTGAAGAGTGCCTTTTGAATGGTGATCTTTCAAGAAAACGGTATCACGTTGAACAACCTCGAGGATTTGTTATTCTAGACAAGCTGGATCATGTCTGGGCTCAAGAAAGCTGGCCTAAAGCAAGCTCAGGAGCTTGGTATGAAACTCTATCAAGTTCTTAATAGAAACAAGGATTCGTGAGAGGAAGGATAGACACTACTCTATTCATCCTCAAGCACGAAGGTCATTCTCTTACAGTACAAATCTATGTGGGCGACATCATCTTTGGATCAACTAACCAAAGCTTATTGAGATTGGTGATGAAAAGCAAGTTCGAGATGAGTATGATGGGAGAACTTACCTACTTTCTAGGGCTGATTCAACAGTTTCCGACGGAATCTTCATCGACCAAACCAAATATCAAAGGAACTTATCGAAATTTGGTCTTGATTCGGCTAAAGGATTGAGAGACTCAATGTCTCACGCCATCTTGATAAAGATGAAAGGAAAGCGAGAACATGACAAATCAGAGAATCATAGGTTCACTTCTTTACCTTACTACCGATGGGCGACATTATGTTTGTTGTTTCTTTGTTTTTGTGCAAGATTTGAGCGAGATCCAAGGAATCACATTTGCTTTGGCGCTGAACGTATCATCAGATATGTTTCAACGACAACAAATCCGGGCATCGGTATTCCAAACACAACAACTTCGATCCTAGTTGGATACTTTCGAAT
>JABEVN020001216.1:0-25862 GCA_013146195.2 Codonopsis lanceolata | reverse complement strand
GGAAAAATGGGCGTCACGGAAGAGGCGGCGGAAAAAGTTGCCGCTAGCCCTCTAGGGCTGTCGTACCTCGGTTAAATATACCCAAAGGGCTACACCCCTACTCTCGACATGTGGCATGGAGGCGGTCTTGCCTATTGAAGTTGAAATACCATCATTAAGAGTAATGATGGAATCCGGTATGCTTGAGAGTCGGCCGGTGAGGCGATTTGAAGAATTATCACGATCGATGAGCGGCGTTCTGCGGCCCTCGAGCACACTCGTGCCTATTAAAGCGCATAGCAGTGCATTCAATAGGGTGGCCGCGACATCCGGTGGAGATGCAGTACTTGAAAAAACCTCCTAGTTATGTTGATACTAGGGGAAAATGGAAATCTACGTGGATGGGACCGTACATTGTCAAAGAGATCGGTCGGGAGGTGCTGTACTCCTCACAGAACTAGGAAGGAGAACCTTGTTCAGCCCTTCAATCTTGACAAGCTCAAAAGGTATTATGCTTGAGCCATCTATCAGAACAAAAGTGCTTCCCTCTCGGCTCGCTAGATTGAAAACCGAAAGAAAGAGGCTGACCTAGGCAAAGTTAAAGCGAAAAAAGAAAAAAGAAAAAAAAGATACAAAAAAGAAATAAGGGCTCGCTAAATTGAAAAACCGAAAAACGGCCTAGGAAAAAATTAGAGCATAAAAAAATCGAGGAGAAAAAGGAGAGGGAAGACACTCTTTTTGAATCTTGACATTCTATCTCGATCTTTAACATGTAACAGGCTCAGCGGCGAAGGAAAGAAAAAAACCTACGGAAGCTCACATAAAAACACTTAAATATAATATTACGAGAGTCTAGGTGCAACTTAGGAATATTTATTTAAAGCGTCTATATTATACATTAATTGCATTGCACATATATATTCTGCCCTATACACCACTTGTTTCCCCGGATATTCCTTCGTTTTGTAGCTCGGCCCCAAGCGATTCGTCAATGCCTACGGGGGTCCACCAAGCCGGGCCCATATTCCCCTGCGCGGCGCGGAAGGAGCCCTAGTCTCGAGCCGCCCGAAGTATCTCCTTCATCATCACCACATCTCCGTTCTCACAGACGGTCGTGTTGCTAGGCGGCCCCATTATCTCTAAAGCCGGTTATCCAGGGTTGAGGGAGAGCGCTCTTCCGGTTCGAGGGATTGTCTTTGTTAGGCGCCATTATCAGTCTCCTGCGGTGCCCATCGAGTCGAGGGGGGAGGAGCGGCCTCCTCGGCTCCCAGGGTTGTGTCGTGACTTGCGTTCTTGGCCGAGGGACCTCATAATCGGCATACGAAACCCGTTACCCCATTCGACCCGGGGAGGGCGACCTCAGGTTCCCAGTGCTTGGGACACCTTCATTTGGTCGAGAGCCACCGGGAGTGCCAAGATTGTGTACCGCCTAAAATCTTCCTCTGAGGCTGAGGAATGACCAAGCCAGAGCTCTCGATCTCTTCACATATCTCCATAAAAGGCGAGCATCAATACAGTAGCAACATGACGGCCAAACAAGTTTCTCGGTCTTCGCCGAATCTCGCGAAGACCCTCCGCAATCACCATTATCCATGCCAGTATTCGAGGGACAAATATATAATCGAGAAAACAAATAGGCCACGAAGCCTATCGAGTCAAGATGCCACATCCTGCGGAAGTCAAAATTCGAGGATCTGCTATTTTCCATCTCCAAAAACAGGCGAGTCGTATGCGGAATAATCTGCATTTCGGCCCAAGCCCGTATGATATTCATACTATCGGCTATAAAGAGGTCCTCGATGCCCGACATAACAACTTGGCATATCCGGCGTGAGAATGCAAAATGAAGCGCCGAATTTCCAGTGGTGAATCACCGAGGATATATCCATGGAGCCTCTCAGAAAGAAATCCTCGGCCATCATTAGGCGAGAATAATTAATTTGGGGAAGCGACCCACGAAAACCATAGAGCCGGATCATATATCGCTCCAAAGATGCGGGAGCCATCACACAGAAAGTGCTCTTCTAGCCACATGTGAATCAAAATGGGGGACTTCCGGTAGGGAAAAGTTCATCACCACCGGCTAAAGCATCGGACCCGGCCAAAGTTTACGCCAAGATTCTTGGGACAATATTGGCCGGCGATCACGTGCTGCAAAGCAAGATCCATAACCGCGCGTCAATAAACCCTGTTGGCCCACCGGCAAATATCTCCCCACAGGGCACAAGAAAAGAGCAACCGGCGCCTCGGATAATCCACATCATTCTCCACGAACTGTAAAAAGCTTGAGGAAGAACGATCAAGTCAAAATTTCACCCGTTATAGAAACGGGGTGGCGGCTCAGTGGTGCGGAGCAGTTCCCTAATCGCCATATAGGGCGCCTCAGGCGCAATACGACAGTGGCGGCTACCCGGCATTGCACAAAACTCCTCGGCGGGCACATCTCGTTCATCCCAAAATTGAAAAGATGATCTGGATGAGACCAAATACGGATGCCCCTCTTAACATGTCCCGTTGATCACAACATTTCTCGAGGATAGAAGACACTGAAGCTAAAAATGTGATCAAACCCGTCCGTTAAATCGCTCGAAGGCGAGAATCGAGATCGAGGGCATTTTAGTAAATCTCTATTTCCAAAGGTGTGTGATAAGGTGCAGCCATTTGGGCAAAGATAGAATGTTTCTCGATGAGAAGAAAATGCGAGGAGAGAAAGAAACCTTGAAGAAGGCGAGGGAATGAAAGAAATCCGATGTGAGAATTCACGAATCGCGGACATCCCTTTTATAGGCAAAATCAAAAATCAACAAACAAGGATGAGCAGTGGCGGAAAATCTCCCGGAAAGCAAAAATAGGCGCCACCCATGAAAATTGGGCATGGCGCCCAATTTTGATGTATGCCATGCCCGGTTGTCCAATAAGCGCGCTTCATAAATCGGTGGTGTTATGGTTTACGTCCAAATCATTGAATTCTTGCCTCGTCGATCACGAGAAGGTTTTAGCGAGGCTATCGAAAAGAGCTACGCTTAATAGATGGCTGCAATTATACTCTATCGCACAGGAGGAGGCGGCTGCCTCTTCCTCTACCCGCAAATCACTAGAAAAGCCCCCTCAAAACCGAAGGTGTATTCTTTTTAAATTCATTTCTAAAACATACGGCGTGCCATTACCCTTAAAGTCGGTATAGCTTTATTTTACATGCATTTTGAATGTGCATTTTATTTTATCATGTCATTTAAAATTATATTGCATTTCATAATTCATGTTTGTACAGATCTTAGCCAAAAAAAAAAAAAGGAAAAAAAGAAAAGCTAATATGTGCAGGAAAAAGAAGCTAATAGCCAAAAGATGCTCTGCCTCTGCCAAAGCCACCTCCACGACTCGACTCGGGGGCCTTGCTGTCCGTCGAGTGTCGTATTCGTCCCTGCTTTGCAGGCGCGACTCGATCCTGCGTGCGCATCATCATCGTCATCATCATTCGACGCTGGTCTACCGCGTAGCATCATTGCTCAAACAAGAAAAATCATCCATTAGCGGCGATAAAGCTTGTTGATGCTAACAAAGCCATAGCTTGATCTCTTGTGCGTGGACACTTTGACTGAGAAGGAAAAAAAAAAAAAAAGAGAGCATCAGTCAAAAAACAATAAAAAAGAGGAGAGCATCAATCAATAAAAAAAAGAGAAAAGAAGGGAAAAGATGATGAATATACCGTGCAGGCATGATCAGCGACGCGGTACTCCTCAGGGATCTCGACATCGAGAAGGACCTCCTCTATGAGCCTATCATCTCGCTGATATTGGAAAGTCGAAAAGGCAGGTCATCATTGGGCATGGAAAACTCCAAGCTGCGCATCAGTGGAATGAGAAGACCCGGATCACGGTGATAGATGCTGCGCCTTCCAATCGGGAGGAAGAGGAGGAGGATGGAGCATCGTCCTCGAGAAAATCCTCATATGCTATGACCAGAAAATCAGGCGAGGCATCACATATTTGGACAAATAACGATACCGGTTCGGCAAAAAAGTCTGGGACGATTATGTTCGGAGGAGGTGCAGGAGGTGCCACCGGAGGAATCGAAACCAGAACATGTTGGCGGTTGACCCGCTCACCCATGTACAAGGAATCACACATGATCGATACCATCAGAATCCGGAATCGGACGAGTCACCTCGTATGGCCCTATCGGATTACGCGAGGGACCGGGTGCAGAACACGAGGTCGAGCTCGCTACTCGTCACGTAGCCGATGAGTCAATGAAATGGCCCTTGACATCCTTCTTTTTCCGATTGGCATTCACAAATTTGGCTAAATAGGGCGGTCCGTAAACGTCACTGCGTAATGGGCCCGGTACAAAGTCAAAGACAGAATAAGCCCACACCTGAAAAAAAGAGAAAGGGAAGCAAAAGTCAGCAAACAAAAAAAAAACAAAACAAAAAAAGAAAGAAAAATCTGAAAAAGGAAGAGAAATATACCTCCCAAGCGGAGAAAAACCGGTCATAACATTTGAGTCATTCCGACTCAACCTATCCGTTGAGGCATAAAGCTCGGCCGGACACACTGCCCCAATCATAGTCAATCACATGGTCCGGATCTCGAAGGCGGCCCAGCAAAGAAACCCTCAAGGAAGTGGAAGCATTGGCAAAGAGATGTTCCCAAGAAGAAAAATAAAAATGTCACGGCAACACGAGCCCGCAACAACGCTATCCTCGGCATCAACACGCAGGAATTCTCTAGAAGCCACCCTCACACGAGAATGGTGACCTCGTCCATTTTTGTGCGTGGGCACAACCCCAAGGTCCTCCACCTCGTCATGATGCTCACGGAGGGTATAATCAGGTGCCAAGGTGCGAATCTTTGGTGGATATCACAGGTAATGGCGGCAAAGTCACGAGGGGTCATGGTGATCTCTCCCGACTAAGATGAAAAGTGTGGGTGGTATCCACCAAAATCCAGACACATCAAAAATGGCTCTATAAGCTGCGGAAGGGGTAAAGGCCGCATGAAGACCCCAGCCCGTCTCCTCCACTAAAACACAGTGGTGCATGCATTAAATGGAAGATATCGGACACCTTGGCACAAGTAGCTTGGACCTTGTCCAAAGGCCTGCGCTCCTGAAAAGAAAGAAAAGGGAAGGAAAATAAAGGTAAGTTTCTCACAAACCCCTTTCTTCTTGCATAATTAATACATTAGTTCTTTAAAACAAAAAATATTTGCACATAAAATTTGTTTTTGCACATAAATATACGTGTTAGCATTTTAGGTGTCAAAAATTTATATATATATATATATATATATATATATATATATATATATATATATATATATATATATATATATATATATCACTTTGCATTTAACATGCCACACTTTTATTTTCACATTCATGTTAATAAATAAATTAACCATGCATTCACATAAAAAAACATTTCATATATTTTTAGCATCACATTTACATCAAATAAAGTAGTACATGCATCCACTATTTGCATTTATTATTCAATAAGCTGTATTAGAAATACGCTAAAAAGAAAATAAAAATGTCACCCATCATGAAAAAAAAAAAATCTCCTTGGCATTTCTTATATCCCTACAGCATTAGCATGCATAAAAAAATAAGTTCTGGTATATAAAATATATCTGTTTTGTCTTGTATATATCCGAAAATGTATCCGAAAAATGTGTCCGGAAAAATTTGCATTTCATTCCGAAAATTCTGTATTGTAAATATATGTCATGTAAAAATATTTTTTAGATCTAAAACATGCATCATATAGCCTTATTTGCATTAACATTATAAATCATGCATAGTAGGGTCAAATAGTGACTACTAGTTCGATTGGGCATCGTAAAAATAAATTGTCCAAATTTCGAGCATTATTACCAAAATTGTATCATTTTAGCCCATAAATCACATGCATAAACATCACAAGCAACATATATATACTCCAAGAGTCCAAAACAGCACAGAAATTGAGCAGATCTGAAAAATTAACCAAATGGGTGGAAGAAAGATTATACTCACATCAGGATCAGGGAGATTTGAGACGTGCTTGTACCAATCTCGTATCAAGTTACCCCAGTCATGTTTTGAGTAATAATAATTGACGTGGTTCCGAACCAAGGGAGGAAGTTCCTTCTTTTCTCCGCCTGATTCTGGATCCATCGGTGCCTTTCCTTTTCGGGATCTAGAGGAAGAAGCCATCTGTACAGAAAAACAAAATTTTTGGCGGAAGAAAATTGAGAAAAGAAGAGAAAATGAAAAGAAAATGGAAGAAGAACTCGATCCGTCAATGGCAGAAGCTGGAGCAGAAGAGAGAAAAGAGAAATGAAGACTTATGTCTTCATCCCGTAAGAAGAAAGGGAGGAAAAGTGAGATTTTCACTTTTCCCCCTCCAAGCAACTCAGAATCAACACTTAAGTGCTCAAAATTTCAGAGTTGCAAAGTGGCCCTTAAGACTTAAAAGAAAGTTAACAAAAGCAATTTTGTTAACCACATTCGGTGGCCTTTCATCCAAAAAGCAAAGAAAGCTCATGTCTCCAGCAAGTCAGCCGCCAGACAAGCAGAAAAGTCAGAAAATTCAGCGGCAAAGGTAAGCCCCTTTCCTTTTTGTAAGAAAAAAAAAGATAAGAAAAATGCAAGAAGAAAAGAAAAGAAAAATCAATCAACAAAAAAAAAGAGTCAGAGGAAAAATAAAGTCATGAAGAAAATCAAAAAAAAAAAAAAGAGAATAAAAAAATGCAAAAAACAAAGAAAAAAAAAGAAAGAAGGAAATCGGCATGGAAAAGTCGAGCAGCGGAAATAGCCGCCAATCAATGAACCAACGGCAGCAGTCAAAATCATGAACAGATAAGAAAGGTAAGAAAGGTAAGATTTTCTTATTCTGCTTTCAGAAATAAAAGAAAAATCTTTTTCAAAGGTTTTGTTCAAAAAAAAAAGAAAAAAAAGAGGAATATTCAAAAACAAAAAGAAAAAAAAGAAAGAAAGGAAGAAGAAAAGAAAAATCTCTTTGTCGTATCCAACGGCAATTTTGATCGGTTGAATCTGATTTTAGAAAAATTTGAAGAAAATTCCCTTTGTCGTATTCGACGACAGGTTTATCGGTCGAATGGTTTTCGAAAATTTGAAAGTTTTCTTATTTTGTTTGGAGCAGGATATATGGCCAGGCCGGACATGATTTTGAAAATGCCTCTTAACGTATTTCATCGGGTATTTTCCGGGTGAAATATGGTTTTCGAAATACACAAAAATCTTCATACCGTATTTGACAACGGTTTTCGGACCGGAAGAATACGGCTTTTCAAAAAACATGAAAATCTTTTTTTTCATTTGTGCTCTCGGACGGGTTTGACCCAAAAAAGAGCACACCATCCTCGTTGGTTGTTTGTTTCGGCTTGAGGCCGAACTACGTTTGGTCTGATTCCTTTTATTAAGGGATACGTAGGCAGCCTACATTAGTAGGTTCGACCATCAGAGCATTTAATTTGCATATCGCTTAAAAGCTGCGATAACACTGCTATAAGCCGACTAAAATGTCTAGGATATGGAGGTTTGATTCATTCTTTGCATTATAAGCGCTACTGCTGCATCTTTCTCCCTCGTTTTACAATTGAACGAAATTGGAGAGTCTATTCTTATCAACGATGTTCGTCTACTCAGTAAGCTGCGGGTTACCGTAGACTCAATCGTTGAGGGGCTCTGTAGACACCCCAATTTCGTACCTCTGGTATGTGACATGACAGAAAATATCAAGACCTGTTAAAACATTAACAAATGTCAAGTTATAGGGTCAAAAGTGCAAAAGGACAAAGCAGGATGCGCAAAAGGACGAACTGCAAGGACCAAAGTGTACAAAAATTGCAAAGTTTCAAAATGGGCGTGGCCACCACCAAAATTGGGCATGGCGCCCAATTCCCACATGTTGCGCCCAATTTTATGAAGAGCTGCGCCCAGTTTCTTCAACAGTGCACCTTCATCTGCCGTAAAATGCAACTTCGTCTGCGCTGTGTACAAGCTGCGTATTGCGCGAAGAAGGAAATTTATTTCCATCGGTGTCCTCAGTTCCTCCTATAAATAGAGGCTCCCGGCTCCTCATTTCGACACACCTTTCCTTCGATAAAATTCTCCGCGTTGTCGTTACGCTGGAGAAATAGATAGCGATGTGAGATAGTGAGCGATCACCTCAAAAAGTCTCGAAACTCTGCCAAACCTCCTCCAAACACAAAACCAACCGGTAGAAGTGAACCTTAGCCCCCCAGCTAGGTATCCACCCTTTTTCCCCGGTCCAAAAATCGTGGAAAAGAGCAGTTGCTCTTCCGATTTAAAGGCCAAATCGACCGAGAAATAAGCGTTTATGCTCGATTTTGACCTACCTCAAGCCAACAAAAACAACCAAACACAAGCAGTTACTCTACCCAAACCGAGGCGAAAGTAACTTTCGAGCGATCCGTGCCCAAATTCACACAACACACAACACACAACAAAAAAAAAAAGACTCTCTCTCCCTAAAGGACAGGGCGACCACACCTTAGGCCGTCAGTAAGTTTTTATAGTTTTATTTTAAAGTCTTTCATTTGTAAAAGTATTATTTCCAATTCAGCCCAATGTAGGTATATGAGCAGTTGTGCTGCCCGGATTTAGTTAGGAAATAGTACTAAATGTAGCCGTTATTATGACAAAATATTTTCAAGTATATTTGTAATTATTTGTAAAAGAGACTGTTGCAAGTCTGTAAATAATGTAGATGTAACGGATGTATTTGTAGGCAGTTAATGCTTTATTTGTCTGTTAAATAAATATAACAAAAAACATACTTTAGCCAAAAACCGTTTTGAGACCGAAAAGGGCGAGTTGGGTGCCTAGCACCTTCCCAACTCGTAACTTAGCCTCCGAACCCATTTTCATTATCTCTGGTTTTCTTTTTGGTTTTGCTTTATTTATTCCTTAAAATAAAGATGGCGACTCTAAAACATTTTGGATCTAGTGGGGCCTCGCAACATCTTTCTTTGCACTTTCACGTTTTCCCCTAAAAAAAGGGAGAATGTGAATGGAAAGGTGGTGTATTCCTATGTCCTGGTATCCCCTAAACAAGGGATAATTTGACGTAGAAAACCCAAAGCACCCATAGTGATCCGAGATAGGCCATAAGGCTATTTTCATAAAATCCATAGTGGGGGCACTGCAACATTCCTTCCTTGCACTTTCACGTTTTCCCCTAAGCAAGGGAAAATGGGAATAGAAGGGTGATGCATTCCCATATCCTGGTATCCCCTAAACAAGGGATAACTTGATGCGGGAAACCCAAAGCTCCCATATTGGATCAAAAATCCACTAAAGGCAACCGAGGCGCATTCAGCCAGCTATTCGGCAACACTCCTCCCGCACTTTTGATTTCGTCCTCCCTAAACAAGGGAGGGTGGAGCAGGAGTAGTGGATGTCCTTCTGCACTGCGTCGTGCACCCATCAAGGGCGAACACGTTTCAGGGAACCCATCGGCCCTGGTTGATCTTCGACTTTTTACCTTGCTTCGTGATTTCATTTTCCTTTACAACTGTCATATTAACTGTTTCCTTTGTTATAATTGTGCTGATTCTTTTTCTTTTTGTGCAACAATGATGACCCTCAGGCAACTTCAAAGGCTCGAGGCTGAAGAGAGTAGGAGGGTAGCTGCTCTAGCGAGCAAGCCACCCCTAGGCTGTCCCTACTGTCCCCTTTGGCCCTCCAGCAGCAAAGAAAGTTGCTGAGATTCCTCCTCCCACGGCCGGTATGGCGTGGCCAATCATTCTTTAGCGATGCCGCTCAAAGTGCCAAGGCAGCGGGTAAAAGAAAACAAAGCTCCCCGCCCCCGGCTAATCGGTCTACTCGTCCCCGGGATACAGGTTCTGGGCATGTCTCTGCCACACCTTCTGCCAAAGACTCTGGAAAGCCGTGGCTGCTCCCCGGCTTTGAGATACCGACTACGGTTAGCGCTGCCCGAGCTATTATGAGCGGGCTCTCTGAGGGTTGCTGGTTGAGTGCATACATCTTATTATAATACTACTTGCTGGACTTGCGGAAGCGGCGGCCTCTGGTCGAGGTTTGCAGGAGCAAACTCACGTGGCTACCCTGGCCATTCTCTCGTTGGCGATTTAGCTGCGTTCTGAGATCTGCCGCGCGAGCATCACCCTTTTCATTGATAACTTGCCTGGCATCGCATTGGCTAGCGTGACTTTGGCTGGCATGCTGGGATGGCTGCTCCTCAACGTACGACATATCATTTCCATGAATCGCGTGCCAAGCAGCCACCTTCTGATTCCTTGTTTGCACCCCTTGGGGTGCCCTTGGTGGCAAATCGCCGGTGGTGGATTGTTGTTACCAGCCCGTTGGCTTCCAGCCTGGTGGTTACTAACAGTGGCATGATGTTTGCTATCCTTGCCAGCCATTGTAAATAGACAGATTTTCAAGAATCTCACTGGAAAACTTTGAGGAAAGTGTTGAGACTTCGAGTTTCCCGGTAACAGAACCAAACTGATGTGGCAAAATCACAGTTTGGGTCGTCCGTACGATGGGTAGGATATCTGGGCTTGAATCTGCTTCCTTAAACCTAATTCAAATCAAAGAAAACCTTAGTGGAAGTGCAAGGCAGGGCTTTGCGAAACCACTTTGGCGTGAGAGTAAGTATCGTGTGAGAGAGTCAAAAAGCAATTTGACAGAGGTTCTAGGCTCAAGAAAGTATGCGTACCTTGTTTATGGTTTGTGGATGGGTATTTATAGGCCCCTAATGACCTAGAATCCTGGTGGGATTCAGCTTCCATAGATACCTAGCCAATTAAAGAGAGAATCCCTAAATTATAGGCATGATAGACGGCTGACCGCATAAATGTAGGAGCAAATAAGGCAAGTGTCCTGCTCGGATATGGAAACCTTTGACTTGTTTGGGGGAGCAAGTTTCCGGAGCTTCTTGCTCGATGCGTGTCCAGGCGAGCAAGGCTCTACCCGGCTTGGCGTGGGCGAGTTGAGGTAAATCACGGTTCCGGGCGTGGCCACAGTCGGCGAGCAAGGTCAGTGCTCAACCAGGTTTGGACGGGATGAATTCGATTCTCTGCCCGGCGTAAGTGTGGTCCCCGGTCATGGCACTTGGTTAGACATGCAAAGCCTATGCCTGACCACGTTTGCAGTGGAGTTGCTTTATCCGTTACTTGATGTCTTATTATCTCTGTCCGCTAGACTGATGGGCCACATACTAATTATGCTTGTGACTGACACGTAATACTAACTCATGCTTCGCTCGTGACCCGGCTTGGGCCGGGCACATCAGTGGTTGAAGAATAATGAATAGTTGTCCCCCACTATAACATGTTCATATATATTATTATTCTTATTCCTTTTCATAGCTGTTCGATTAATTAACTAGTGTGACCTAGAGACATTTTAGTCATTTAGTAGGCATGCACAGGAAATCATCCCAGAATTCACTATATATACCAAACTGATCTCCACAATAAAACTCGCAAGAGTTATAAAACAGGGCAATCCTACTTAGAAAGGGAGAATTCATTTATTGGGAAGTTGGGAGAGCACTGAAAGGTCTAGCCAAATGGAAGAGGACGAGGCCGTAAACACTGCAGTGACGGTGGTAGTAGTGGTAGTAGTGGTAACTGTATTAGCAACGGTGGGATGGGGCATTTCTAGGCTTGTCTCATGGGCAACTACCTCAGAAAATAGTACCAAAGATAGAAAGAAGATGAAGGCTCCTGGGGGGAAGGGGGACTACATTTACAGGGATGACTTTACACGTGACCCGGCGACCCATTTTCGCAGCCTCCGTAAGAAATGATATAAGGAATCGTACGTTAATATTTGGTTGTGTAGAGATATTAAGAAAGTCTTGATTTTCCCAGTTAGCTGTTGTGGTTCATACATGAGATGTTATTTGTTGCTATTATGTTCAAATCTATGATAAGCGGAAATCAGAGGCTTTGTTTGGTTTGTATCTTCTTGCTTTCTGCAGACTTGTTGAACATAATTCATGGTGTTTGATGATGCCCCAAATTTCATGTCTTCAACACTGTTATTCATTTATTCTGCTTTTGTGGAAAGCTGGTACACCAAACACCTCTTTGTTTTAGTCTTACTTTGTTAAAGGAAAAGCTATTGGCAGTGGCCAGTGGGGGAGAGGGGGTGGACCGGTGGAGGATCATGAAAGTAAAGAAAATCATTTCCTTTTATCAGCAAGACGAGACCCTTAGGTGCCGTTTGGTAGTCAGGATTAAGGCCATATAGGATTAATAAGCCAAGTTACCTGATGTTTGGTACGCAATAAGTGGTCGGGACTAATAACACGAGTTATCCGGATAAAGTCATTATCCCCCTCACTATTAATACCAACGGGGAGGGTGGTATTATTAGCGCCCTCACTAAAAAAAATTGGGATTAACATTTATAATCTCAAAACTACCCCCGATATACAAGTGAAGATTAATAGCGAGGACACTAATAGTACTGGGATTAATAATACTGCTTATCCTTGTCTGACTACCAAACAAGCCCTTATATCGTATTCAATACCGTAAAATGATGTCGGTTATCAAACTCTATAAATAAAAGATTTTTATCATTATTTATTTTTTACATTTGTTAGAAAATAATTTTGATTTTAATTTTATATTAAAGATTTTTATTATTATTAACAATAGAAGTGATATATATTTTACATTTGTTGGAAATATATATTGGTTTTAAAATATTAATATTACCAATAAAAGAGATATATCATACATTAGTTAATTTTAAATAAAAGACTTCCAATTTTATCATCAATAGAAGAGAAAAGATGTATCTTACGTTGTTTAGAAAAGAAATGTTGGTTTAAATTTTTTGAAGATAAATGTATTATACTATTATTACCAAATGAAGAGATGCATCCCCCGTAGGTTAGAGAGTGATGCTGGTTTTAAAAGTTTATCATTATTGCCGATAGAAGAGAAATGATTCACATTAGTTAGAAAAAAGATATTAGTTTAAAAAGGTTTTAGAAGATGTATCTCATATTGATTACAAAGAAATGTATCCCACATTATTTAGAAATGAGTATTGGTTAAAAAAGTCATTAGTTAAAGGAATTTTTATGTGTTAATAGAAAAGATGTATCTCACATTATTTAGAAAGAGATTTGGTTTAAAAGTTTTTAGATAAAAGATTACTATTATTACATGAACAATTGAAGAGAGCTGGTATCGATCCCACATTTATTAGAAATTAGTGTTGATTTTAAAAATAATATTATTACCAATAGAAAATATGTATACCACATGGTTAGAAAGTGATGTTGGATTTAAAAGTCTTTCGATAAAAGACTAAAATTTTTATTACCAAAATAGAAATAGAAAACAAAAATCTCATATTGTTTCAAAATAAATAATGATTTTAAAAGTTTTTTTTTAACAAAAAGGCTTCTACAAAATTGTATAAGTAGCATTAAAGTTAATTATCATTACAAAAAGACTAATAATAAAATATTTAAAGTGAGTCAACAAATATTATTTAGTCAAAATATATTTCAAAAGTGCTAAGGTTATTCTTTATAACAAAAATCAAAATAGATAAAATATCGGAACCCGCTCTTCCTTAAGAAGAATTTTTCTTCTAATTTAAACTTAATTCTACTCTCCAAAATGCAATTATAAAGAAGGTACAAAGCGAAACCCAACTCACTGCTGAGAATTGACTGCTCTGATACCAAAATTGTCATGTTCCAAAATCACCTCGAGGCATGAACCAACTCACACCAATCTCAACTGAAAGTCACTCAAATAAAAAATATGTAACTCGTTGCGGAATAAAATAAAAAAATACTAATATTTTCTCAAAATAAAAATGGTATACAAACGTAATTTTATTACAATATTAATGAAACCCAAAAATAATACATAATTTTTTTATATCAAAACCGAGTACTACGTCAAACCCCGAGCACACAGTTGCTATCCGAACCTCGATCAAATATTAACTGTAAAAAATGAAACCGTAAGGGGTGAGCTTGTGACCCAGTAAAAATGGGATACACAACACCACATAATATAATAAGATATATGAATCAAGTACCAAATTCCATAAATATAAAAATCTGGACCACATATTATTACCCCCAAAACGACACCGAATGTTACTAAATAATCAACTGATCACAAATAATAATTAGTATACTGATCAGTATCCGGCCATTTTACTTATTAGTAATATTAAATCATCCCAAATAATCAATTACTCGACCAGATAGTTTAAAACAATAGTTTCTCAAAAAAAATACACTGATTATTAATATGAAGTAATTTCAAAACCAAATCAATACCAAAAGTTTACTGCTAACAATAAACACGTTTCAATAACAATAGTACGAATCAAATATGAATATTTTAGAAACGGTCATGTGATTAAACTGATACAGAATCATTACTGTATAATTTTCCTTCCTTTAAAATAAAATAATTTCACTGATAAAAATATGTTAAAAACTTTCATAACAATCCTAGAGTCAAATCCATAACTACTACGGTATCAAAGGAATAACAAATCGAAAAGTAACAAACACAAGCTAGCTGTACAGTTTCTCTCTCATTCCAAACCCCTCGGCATGGCAAGGACAAAAAGAAATGGAATGGCAAGAACAAAAAGAAATGAAGAAATTGTGGGCTGGTCCACTTTCTGAAGAATTTAATCGCTTAAGTATCTTTTGTTTTTTTAAATCGAAAAAAGTCATTTCTGAACACGAATAGACTACGTTAACCGTAATGAGAATGAAACGTGTATAGCCCTTTGAATCGCAGTGCATAAGTTTGTATATCACGGTGCAAAACTTATTCTTCAAATTTTATTTTTGTATTGTGATATATAAATATATGTACTGCGATACAAAATACATGTGTATTTCAATTTTTGTATCAACAGCCAGAAAATTATGTGAGTCGCGGTATATAAATATATGTACCGTGATACAAAAGACATGTGTACTTCAATTTTTGTATCAACAGCCAGAAAATTATGTGAACCGCGGTACATAAATATAGGGTTAAGTATGTCATTAATCCCTGAACTTTGGTCAAACTCATCATCAGTCCCCCAACTTAAAAAAATTTCACCACTGACCAAAGTAGACATTTTTTGCTTATCGGATGTCCCTAGCCCTAACGCCATTTGTATATTTCCGTTAAGTGAGCATGTGTCACTTACATGCACAAAATAATGGAACCATATATAACGTCATCAAAATAACGGGGCAAAGTGAAAATTTTAGTACCATCATCTCCACCAAATAGGAACAAAATAAATGCTTCCTCAACTACTCTCTCTCTCTTCTCTTTCTCTCACTAGATTTCATTACCTATTTTGATATCATCGTCACCCTATATTTACTGTGAAATTGAAGGATCGAATTCCCTGCATTTGACTAAGATACTGTAATCAATTTAAATGGCCTATGTTTATGTTAGCAACGGCGACGGCAAAGCCACACCGGAGTCGTTGAAGCTGGCGGCGTCTTTGGCTTCCTTCAGGTCGGCGATGTCGTCTTCTATTTCCCGAATCGCCTCTGAGCTTGACAACTTCATCAATCTCTTGCACGGCTCTGATCCCGTTCGAGTCGATGAGGGACCCAGAACAAGTTTCCACAAATTTGCTAATTCTTTGAACAAAATTGGTACTTTATAACATATTTTACTTTTCATAGCAAAAATGATGTTCAAGTTTGTTTTACATGGATTGATGAAGTTTTATTCATGTTTTGGCGCAAATTCACCGAAGAAATTGAAGTAATTGAGGTATTTCAAATTGTCAGGTTCCCTTTCTATTGAGGGGGTTTTCAAACTATACATTTTAAAGAATTAATAGTGAAGTATTTATAAGAAAAATTTGCTCATGTTCATAACAAGTTTTATTTTATTTTTTCTTATAATAAAGTAATTAAAAGAAAAAAATTGATTTTTAATTTTTAAATGACTCGTATACATTGATGGTTATCACTTATAATGACCAATTTTCCAAGGATTTTTTTAAAAAATATATTCTAAACCTAATAAACAGAACCCAATTCTAAACTTGTGTTTTTTTTGCTGCTATTGATGTACATAAAAAATATTTTTAAACCATAAAAATTTCGTATTACCACCTTATTTTGATAATGTTATGCATGACCCCCTTATTTTGTGCATGTGAGTGATACATTCTCACTTAACGGAAATACATAAACGGCGTTAGGGCTAGAGACCTCCGATGAGCAAAAAAGACCTACTTTGATCGGTGGTGAAACTTTTTAAAGTTGGAGGACTGATGATGGGTTTGGCCAAAGTTCAGGGACTATTGGTATACTTAACCCATAAATATATGTACCTCGATAAAAAATACATGTGTATCAACAGCCAAAAAATTATGTGAATTGCGGTTTATAAATATATGTATTGCGATACAAAATACATGTTTACTTCAATTTCTATATTTAAAATTATGAATGTTAACACTGATAAATCGTGATATATAAATATGTGAACCGTGATACAAAATACATGTGTTACTTTAATTTCTGTATAAAAAATCATGAATATTAACACTGATAAACCGCGATAAAAGCATATATTAACAGCGATACAAGATATGTGTTTTACTTTCAATTTCTGTATTAAAATACATTGAAATTAATAATTGAACTCTGCCAAGAAATTCATCGAAATGAAAATTTATGAATACCGTTCAAGATGTGATCAGTAAAAGGCTGCATGGAGAGATTGAAGTCTGGGCATGCCCCAGAAAAATCTTTATTGTGAGAAATCACCATAGATCACCTCCATGTGGTTGTTTATCATCAAGTTGCTTATCAAGCTTTATTATCAAGTTCATAAAGATGAAGGAAGAAGTGGATGCTTTTTTGATCTAATATTTGTATGCATCTGAGAATCATAAAGTTTGAGAAGAAAGTTAATGATAATCAACAGCTGGAATTTTAAATAAATCATATGGATTGAGAAGAAATAACAGTAGATAAGCTTGAAAAGAAATGACATTAGATATTTAAAGACAAAATAAGGAAGAAGAAAGGTTGTTGTCATTATGTATGCCATTTATGTGAGTGAAGTATGATAATATTACTTTAGTTATCAGAGTGTGAGGACACATTTGGCGACCATTGGAATCGTTTTTTTTACGGCGTTGAGCTCGTCTCTTCAAGACACAACTACTATATATTTTTGGATTTTTGTTCAGATCTCTTTAGTGCAGGAGGGAGGCTTCAGATCAGACTGTCGGCAGACTCGGCACGTTGTTAGGAAGTACCACCTCCAGTGGATTTAGGTGGCGCATTGGGGCACGTGAGAGTTTCGATGGAGATAATTTTGGTGTCGTTAGACACGTCTTGTTAAGGTGCATCTCACGGTTGTGTCTATTTTCTGTTTAGAGCATTCTTTCTCTGCCAAGTCTGCATGGAAAATGTACGTGCTCGTTGTCTTTTATGACGTCGCTCGTTTTTTAGGCACCTGTGAAACGTATCTCCACTATGGCTAGTAAAGGAGTGGCTAAAGACTCATTTCCCAGTAACGGAACTGAAAGAACGTGAGAACTCGAATTCTCAATAGATGTTAATGTGATTTACCAATGTTGCTGTAACACCCCGGATTCTTGCATGAGTATTGTGTGCTTGCCTTCATGTTTTCTTGTTGATTGTGAGCATGTTTACTTAGTTTATAAATGTTTTAGAATCATTCATAAGTCATTCATGAAGCTCTTAACATGTTTAGAATCATGTATGCTTGCTTGTTGAATCGCCGGTTCGATTGCTTTGTTTTGGCCTTAGCGATTTTTCCCTCGTTGCTCGTATTGCTTGTATTTCGTCGTGCGAAGTGTTCGTTGAGTTCTTGGCCTTGTATTCAGGTCATAACCATGTTTAAACAAGCCTTTTCCATGTCCAAGTTATCCTAGTATGATTGGTGTTTGATTGGTGTTTGATTCGTTAACCATTCGTCGCATGATTCGAGCCTTGTTCTACCTTGTTCCGGATGTTGTTCGAGTGTGTTTCCGACTTGTTTTGAGTTGGGTTAGACCTTAGAATGGTTGCCCATAAGTTTGGGACCATTTAGGACATGTTTAGACCAAGTTCAAGGGCTGGACCATGCGCTCGCATCGAATTTTGATCACTAGCCCGCCTCAAGAGCTGAGAGCATTGCAAAATGGCCTTGATCTGGAAATAGGCTCAGAAGACCAGGCGCCCGCCTGGCTAAGAGTGAGGCGCCCGCCTCAACATCAGGATTCACCTACGGAATTTTTCCCTTGTTTTGTTGTTGTACGACTTTTACACCCAAACCCCTATCCAAACCTTTTCTAAACCCCACTTAAACCTCCCTAACCCTCCTTACTTATACCCTAACATCTCTAATAAGTTTTAAGGGTGGATTAAGAGACCTTTAGTGATTAATTAAGTTACCAAAATCAGATATTTATCAACCACATCATGTTGACACTTGTCCCACTCAGATTTTCAACCAATATAAGCCACATTTCAGCCTTGAGACTCCTCATTTGCTGAAGGCTTTTCCAAAAACGTGAGAGAGAGAGTTCTTGAGAGTTCCATGGCTTCTTGAAGCTTTCCTCTTGGTCTTCCCTCATCCCTTCTTCCATTGCTCAAGCCACCACCATAGAAGAGTAGAGCTTGAAGACTAGAACATTTCCAACCGATCAATCTTTCCATTCGCTTTCTTGGGTGTAGAATACAAGTAAGTTACTTCTCTTCTTCTTCTTTTTAGTTCTCATTGACCCTAAGGAAACAAAGCTTATGATGATTGAGGTCAATGAGGACACATATATGCTTCCTATGCTCTCTTATTGTGTTTTGAAAGTATGAACTTGCTAGGAGCATGTATAGGAGGATTTTATGCTTAGTAAAGTTTATGATACTCTTTCATCTTGTCTATGTAAGGTTTTGAACATGTTAGAAACATGTATTATATTTGTTGATGGAATTGTTGTTATATGAGAATGCCCTAATTTATGCCTATATGATATGTTGTGAAATTGTTATGTGTTATATCCTCAATAATGCTTTGATGAATTTATGACCTAGATGAGCTTAGTAATGGCCTAGGTTGAGTTATGAAGCACATAGCTTCAATTACCCGAAATTTGGAATTTTTAGTAAACACTCAACAGAGTCGACTCTAGGGAAGATTTGAACATGTTAAACCCTAATTTCAATCCCTACGAAGTTTGGACACCGTTTGGTCGAGTTTACTCAATTCAAGTTGAGTTTATTTATGTGCATTTGAACCCGTTGTGATTATTTGGTTATGAGCAATTAATTGCCTTGACATGATTTATTGTAGAGATTTATACCCTACTTGGTCGGTCGAGTTCGCTCTTGTCGAATTCGATCATTATTTGGTCTTAACGAGTAAACATCTACTTGTGCATTGCATTAAGTCCACCGGCACTATTTGGTTTGATTTTTTATGTCGTAGGGCGATGTATAGCCTTCACGAATTGAGAGATTCGTGCTCGCTATAGATCGCCGCACTGACCTCACACACCCCTCCATTGTAGGCCGCAATGGGAAGTAGCCCTTTTGTCGTAACAATACGTGCGTCACAGGCTGCTATTAGCCGGCGGAGTTCGGTATATCGATGCGAAGTCACGAGCATCGTAGTCACGAAATTGGGTTAACAAACTGTTTTGCAGGAGCTACGAAGCCGCCGTGCCTATATTATATCCTACTTGTATGATTTATTTTCCCGCACTTATGTGAATAATGTGCTAAGTGCTATGTGAAGAACATGAGCCATAATTGTGGTAAATGCCATGCTATAACATGAACATGCATTTTTAGTAACTTACTAAGTCTTTCGACTTACCCTATTTTTTTCTTTTGTTTTCCTTAGATCCGAGCCAAGGAGACGGATTTCGCTAGACTCGCCATACTCGCGTTTGGTTGCTTGCGAGCTAGAGGTTGTTCTTTTGGGATTTGTAGATAGACTTTTGTTTTTGGCAAGGACGTTGGGAAGCAAGTCATCTAGACTTGACTTTGGGTTTTGTTGTTGTTGTAGTAAACTTGATTACTAGATATTTATAATCTTTTGTATGCCGACTTATATGTCGACCTTGTTTATATGCTAATGGTTCACTACAGTTTCTTCCGCTAAAGCTCTTTTAAAGTGTTATTGTTGTTGTTGTCTCCGGCATGTAGTGGCCGTTGAGGTTTTTATAAGCATGTGTTAATATTGTAGGAGTAGTTGTTGGGTTCCGGCTGTAACGTCGCCGATGACTTGTTTAATTTAAAGTTATTTTCCGGCCAAGTGTAGCCGAGTTGTTAATGGTATGCGATGTTGCGCCACATGAATTTTATTATCCTACTTGTGCATGCTTGTGTTATTGTCTATTTGGACGGCATGACTCGGGATCTCGCATTGGGGTCCGGGTCGGGCTGTCACATTTGCTGTGATTGTAGCAACAATGGTAGACACAATGAGACAGCAAATAAAAGGAAACAGTAGCAGCGGAAGATTGTTTAAAAGCACAGCTTCAAACAGAAGGATTAAAAACAGGTTTTTTACCAAAAACAATCTACAAGTTTAATACTTGTAGACCAAGCCTCAAGGCCACACAAATTTCACTAAAAATAATAATGTTTTACAATGAAAAACTTAGTGAAATTACTAGCAAAAATTCTCACAAGATAAAGTATCTTGGAGAACAAAAAATCCCACATAAACAATTAAACCAAACGTGGGAAATAAACAGATTCAGCTTCCTTAAACACAAAACAGGAAGCACAAAAAGATTTTCTAGAAAACTATTGTTGTTGTCAATGTTGCAACATTGACAGCCTTCAACAATGAAGCTTTTGTTCTGGAAGACCTGATTATATATGTATGTCGAACTTTCTACCCACCGAAGTCTTGCCTTGATTCTCTCTTATAAGCTCTACCACAAACCGTATTCCAGCCTTCGATATATATCCAGCAAACCCTACAAACACACGGCAAAAGAGACACACTCCTACAAGGAAAGGGATTAGAACTTTAAAGGTAAAATCAGCCAGTTTCCAAACATGAAAGATTTCCTTACCAAATATGATGAAAGTCAAGAGTCTAAGATGTATGCCAAAATTTAGTTACTAAAAAAGTGTAGCTGAAATCTACTAAGAGATTTTGCTACCAAAAATAAACTAAACTAAATCTATCATAAAATTCTAAGTCCTAAAATAATATTAACAAATTTTAAAAACCTACTTTGACAAAGAAAGGTGAAAACAAGATAAAATAGGCCTTGCCTATTTTACCCTTACAATCACCCCCTTTGTTGAGCATTTCTGGTCAAATCCTGAACAAGTG
Organism: Codonopsis lanceolata; assembly: GCA_013146195.2. Lineage (NCBI taxonomy): Eukaryota > Viridiplantae > Streptophyta > Magnoliopsida > Asterales > Campanulaceae > Codonopsis > Codonopsis lanceolata. The sequence goes on along the minus strand of JABEVN020001216.1, from coordinate 4,548 downwards.
TTACAAAAACCAATATCCAAGGATGTCCTGCAAAGAATTAGAAATGACAAACACCCCCTAAACATGATATCAGAATCAACCAGACATAACAAACCACAAGCATTGTTTATAATTACTGATTACAAACCAAGGAGCAATCCAGAACAACCAACATCACAAGTCTTCAAAGACATAGAATGACAACCATGAAAAAATGTTCAGAACAACCAACATCACAGATTACACAAAATCATATTTGCCGAGAGCTTCGGGATCGCCTTCAAGAAACATCATGACCACTTGTATCAGGTACAGTAGGGACAGCTTTAGGAGTAGAGACAGCTTCAGGAACACTTGCATCTTCACCCCCTATTTGACCAGAATGAAGATCTAGCCAGGCTGTGTACTGGGCAGCTAAAGTGGTGAGTAGAGTAGATTGGGCAGTGAGAATAGCTAACTGAGATTGAACCATTTGCAGCTGTTCATTTACAAAAGCAACAGAGATTGGGGCTGTTGGATGTACAGTCATGACTGATGTTGCAACATTTGATGAAACAGTGGGGGGAACCTGTACTGAAGGTGAGGCAGTTTGGTGTGAGGTGCCAGGTGCAGAAGATGCAGGGACATAAGGAGGAATAAGAGGCAAGTTAACAACTCTATCACCCCTTAATAACTTTGCAGAGAGGTGAAGGGGTTCAAGAGGAGGTGACAATCTTGTGGAAGGAAGAGGTGAGTAGCCCTGAGACACTAGGACCTTATAAGATCGTGAGGGAAAATTAAAGACCTTTTGTCTCCCTCAGTTTCAGCCATGGATGAGATTTTTCGAAAGGCATAATATCCAAAATCAAACGGGGCCTTAGTTCCAATTAGATAAAGAACCTTAGCATGTTCCTCAGTAATGGTGTTGGAATTTGTTGTGGGAGACCAATTTGCACAGCAGACTTTATGAAGAAAGGCATAGAGTGAGGAGAGTTGAGAGGTACCAAGAGAAATGCCTTTACCAGGCCATTTAGACAACTTGCCACTAGTCATTTCAAATACACAAGTGTCCAAATCAATGTCCATATCAAATGGTCCAGATTCTGGTGTGTTTAGAATAGAGTTTATGATTGAAGGTGAAAACTTATACCACTTCCCTCTAACAAAAACTTTCTCAAAACTAGCATCAGAAGGGGAACAGATTCTTTTCTCAATATTAGCATAAAATTCATAGATTAACTCCCTAAAATAAGGTGCAGCTGACGAAATAGTGTCCAGTAGGCCTCTATCAGTGAAAAAGGAGGTAAGATTATATGTTTGCAGTTCAGAGGACAAAATATTTCTTTCATCTACAATATTTTTAGAAGTATTATACCTAACTGAAGCAGGTTTAGAGATAAATTTTAGAGAGAAAGGGGTACCCAATGACTTCGAGCGTTTGGATGTTGCAAAGATTGGTTGCAACATTGGTACCAAAGAAGTCTACTTCTTGTAAAACGGACAGGATTTCTTCTCGAATCTTCACCGACTTCAGAGATGCCTTTGCCCTCAAAGTTCTTATCGAACTGCCATCAAAGTCTCGATGAACTGGCTCGGGCATAGCTTCGGCCGAGGCCGTTGAGATGGACCGATGGTGAAGAAGACACCTTCTTCGCCTTGACTAGATACTCACCAAAGTATTGTCTTCATCGAAATTGATATCATCGCTTGAGAGCAGAGGAGAACTTACTTCAACAGCTGGGGTTTTTCTTGGTTGTGGTGATGAATCTACCGGGAATACAATGTGGGGCGAAGGAATGGGATAGTCATCATCCCGAATGTCAACGTGGACTGGAGTAATTTTGGAAGATGCCGGTGGAGATGATGGCTCTTGAACGTAGTATGAGTCGGGCCAAGGTGGAATGAAATCTTCATCGCCTGGTCGCTTGAATTTCCACCGATTCCTCAAAAATACCTTTTCAACCTTGTTTTTCTTGGGCGTGAACATCAACCACACTTGGATTCTCATAATTGGGTGGAATTCCGCGTTGCCTCTTCGATCTACGCGTGCTAGGGTTACCAATTTTAGGTAACCCAGATAAATCCCCTGGATTATCTACATCAATCGCATTACCTTTTTCGCCTGGAAGAATCATTGTCAGAGGTTCGGGGAAAGATTGAGCAACTATCATAGCTGTGGTTGGATTTTCTGGTGACGAAAGGGGGCTGATTGTAGCTTCATTGATTGCTACATCAGCTGGTGAGTCAGTTCTTGGGGATTTAGGATTCGACGAAGAGGAGGCCATTGGAAGATGCTTAGATGGAGAAGGAACGAGATGAAGAGAGAAGTTGAATTTGGTCGCCGGAAAGGATGACAGAAGCTTCTGAAAGAAGTGACCGACTGCAAGATTAGCGCTAATAATCTCCTAAACTCAATTAGTCGTTGTGTCATTAAAGAGAGAAGGTGAGGAGACCCAAAAACAGAAAATCAAAATTTCAAAAATTTGGATAAAAGATCAAATGCTAACCTCCAATAGAAATATGATAAAAAATCTGATGTTATGATCATGAGAAATATGTGGAGAATTTAATGAAATAAACCAACAACTGATATCTGATTTCAAAAATTTGAATTGTGCAAAATTGATCAAGTATTTTAAGAATGCACAAATAATACTTAACCAAAATTGTAATCACACAAGTTTGTCAAACACGCCAATAATACCGCCAGATCCTCATGAAGAACACAAAGATTAGACATCCACATAAAATATTGACTTTGTGAACAATGAAGCAAACATGCACTAATTAGTAGAACAGAGACTTAAGGGGCTGATATTCAACAACTATATGACCTAGAAAACATGCCTAAAATATGCAGAAGAAATAAACAAATGAAAGAATGCAAACACACACATGTGATATGTCTAGATCATCTTGAATGTAGTTCCCAATGTTGCTGCATTGGAAAACACATTCGCCAAAATTGTGATTTTATGTCCAAATTCTCATCTTTTCTTCACCAAATTAACACAAATACTCCCATAATCACAATAGGTACTTTATTTCCCTACGAGAATAGCTTTACTTTATTTCAAGCTAATTCAGCAAACACCACTAGGAACCTTTCACACTATTTACCAAGGGTAGCAACTTAACTTATTGATCAACCCATGAAATCCGAGGATTTACAGTCCCAAAAGAAAGATGCCACAACCTTGTTCATAGGTAGCTCTTTTCCGTTAGGTAGCTTTCACACTTTGTCAATTAAAGGGAGTCAATTTAGTCAAGATCAACCCATGTAAGTCTAAACTCCATAGTACATTGACAAATTGCAGCATCCCAAAAATTTCAAAAGGTAGCTCTTTCCTTTGTGGTTCAAAAGAAAATTTTCAATTTCAGTACAACTTCTTAGGGAGATGGTGAGAAGAATTTGAGCAACAAGATCACAATACATCTTGAATGTATAACCAAGACAATCAAACAAAGGTATTAAGGCATACATAGTGAAACTAGTGTGCCCCCCTAAAAACAATGCAATATGCCTTTTTTATTATTTTATTTATTAACAAGTGAGGGATTACATGGCACACATACCGAGAGATTTCCTAAGATTTATGAATCTCTCAAAATCTAGACTCTTTGTGAAAATATCAGCCAATTGGTTTTCTGTTCCCACATGTTCAATGCAAACAATGCCTTGTTCAACCAAGTCTCTAATGAAATGGTGTCTTATGTCTATGTGCTTGGTTCTAGAGTGTTGAACAGGATTCTTAGCTATGCTTATTGCACTTGTGTTGTCACAATACATGGTTAAAATATTACTATGTAAACCATAATCTTTGATCATTTGTTTCATCCACAAAAGTTGTGTACAACCACTACCAGCAGCTATATACTCAGATTCAGCTGTTGATAGAGCTACACAATTTTGTTTCTTACTAAACCATGAAATCGATTATTTCCCGTAGATAAAAACATCCACCGATGTACTTCTCATGTCATCAACACTGCCAGCCCAGTCAGCATCACTAAACCCAACAAGATTAGTGTTAGTGTGCTTAGTATACCACAAACCCATGCCATATGTCTCTCCAACATATCGAATTATTCTTTTAACGGCTTTTTAAGTGAGAGACTTTGGGGTTTGCTTGATACCTAGCACACAAACACACACCGCCATGATATCCGGACTGGTGGCGCTTAAATACAACAGACTTCCAATCATGCTTCTATATAAGGTAGGGTCAACACTTTCTTTATTTTTCATCTTTATTGAGTTTATTGGATGTACCCATAGGGGTTTTCTTATGTTTTCCATTCTCAAGATTGAATTTCTTCACCAAGTTAAGAGCATACTTGGCTTGAGAAATGAACATCCCTTCATGTGATTGCTTAATCAATTCCTAAAAATAGGTCAACTCCCCAACCATACTCATCTCAAATGTGGAAGTCATGCAATTAACAAACCTTTTTCCAAGGACTTGGAGGTGGATCCAAACACAATATCATCAACATAGATTTGAGCTTATCAAAATATGTTTGTCTTGGATTTTGAATGAAAAGTGTTTTATCCACCTCTCCCTTCTAAACCCACTTTGTAAAAGTGTG
>JABEVN020001215.1:0-25882 GCA_013146195.2 Codonopsis lanceolata | reverse complement strand
GGACATAGTGAATGCCATGGGAATATTTATTTTTCTGATTGGTGGCATTTTATTTTCTTATTTAGCGCACCCCTAATGCAGCTTATTGGATAATAAATGCAAATGCTGGATGCATGTACTACTTTATTTAATGCAAATGTGATGTCTAAAAATTATGGGATGCTTATTTAACATGATGCATGGGTATTATTTATTCTAACATGCATGCACTAATGCAAAATGCAGTACATATCTTTAAGATGCAAAATGCATTTTTACAATGCCTATAATGCAAAAACGTTTATCTAGATGCAAAGCAATACAAATTTTTTTTTGTTTTTGTTTTTTGTTTTGTTTTTCTTTTTTATTGTTTTTTGAAAAAAAGAACTTGTACAATGCAATCTAGTTTTATATGATGCAAAATAAATAAAATAAAAAACACATGCAGACTCAAAACGCACGCACAAAGCAAAGCTATACCGATGTCTAATGGGTAATGACGTCAGTATTTCTAAATGGATTTTAAAGGAATATACTTTCGGTTCGAATGCTTCCTCTTTCTTCTTTTTTTTTTTTTGTGATATGCGGGAAAGGAAAAGGCGTATACCTTCCGTTTCTGGCCATATGATTGTTGTGTGGCTACCTTGGCATAAGGCATTTCTTTACCCCCCGTGATTTTCTTCGCAATCGACAGGCAAAGAATGAATGGTCGGAATCCAAGTCATTTGGTTGTTTCAGGACAATGGCAGTGCAGCTGATGAATAGGACGAGGACACTTCTGGTGTTTCTCATTCGATGAGATCAGCATTTTCTCGTGCTCAAAGAAGAATATAATGGCCCGGCCGGCGACGCCAGCAGTAATGCACCGATGGACTGTTCCGGGGCTTAAGCTGCAAATGAAGGACAGTTTTAGGGGAAACAAAGGGGGTAGAGGCAATAATAGATATGTACAGGCAATTAATGCATAATCTAAATTTCTTTAGCAATTATTCCTAAGTTGCACCTTAGGACCTATAATATTATATTTTAGTGTTTTAACGTGAGCTTCCTGTCGTGGTTTTTTTTCTTCTGTCAGTCGAGCCCATTTGCCTGCTGAAGATCTGGAGGTAGGATGCTGAGGTTTCAAAGAGTGCCTTCCCTCCCCTTATTCTCCTGATATATATATTTTATTTGGCTATAACTTTTGCCTATGCTGCCCTTTCGAGTTTTCAACCTAGCGAGCCTTTATTATTATTTTTATTTTTATTTTTTTTACTTGCTCTAACTTTTGCCTAGGCCGCCCTTTCGGGTTTTCAGCCTAGCGAGCCCTTATTTCTCCTTTTTATTTCTCCTTTTTATTTGTTTTTTTTTTTTGCCTTTTTTTTATATGTCCTAACTTTTGTCTAGGCCGCCCTTTCGGGTTTTCAGCCTAGCGGGCTGAAGAGGGAAGCACTTGCCAGATAGGGTGACTCAAGCATAATACCTTTGAAGCTCGTTGAGATTGGAGGGCTGAACAAAGTCTTCTTTTTTTTTCTTGGCTTGCGAGGAATATGACACCTCCTGATCGGATCTCTTTGACAATATACGGCACATCGTGGAAGAGGGTGGTAGCAGCCTTTTGATGAGTAGCCCCAGCATTTTTTGGTCCAGGTGACATGACATGATAGCAGTAGGTCTCGCAAGGGGTGGTGAATGAGGTTCTTTCTTGGTCTCCTGCTGCCTTTGATTTGACTATGGCCCAGCATGCTGTTGATAAAAAAAACTTGTTGGGTTTGGGAATGGTCACTACATTGGACAGCCAGATCAATTAATTTTTTTTAACTCCTTTTTTTTCTTTTTTTTCCTTTTTTTTTTACTGCCCGAATGAAGTTGACGTGCGGCTGTTTCATGATTTCCTTTTTTTTTTTTTACTTGTAGTGACCATTCTGGCTTGATGCGGTGGAGCTTTTGCTTGATTGGCCGAGCATCCGGACATGTGGGGATCCGGTGTTTGGTTATGGCTGGGTCTACCCCCGACACATCTTCATAGGACTAGGTAAACATGTCCACGAACTTTTTGAGGAGATCCATGAGTGTTATCCTTTTAAAGCCTTGCATGTAGTTGCCGATTTTGATTCCTTTTGATTTCATTGTCCAGCCCCAGATTGATAGTGGATCAGTTTTCAATTGCTGTTGATGAATGATGATGTCCCTGGTGCTCGACTGACTTTACAATCTCAAGCAAGTAATTTTTTATCTTTTGGGTCCTTTTAAATGACCCATTATTATAATTATTTAATGCGTCTTTTAATGTAGGTGCAACTAAGAAATAAGCAAAGATCTTTAGATTATTATTAAAAGCACACCGTACAGGGTTTATTACATTATTGAGGATCTGGGGTTTGAGATCCTCAACTTTAGGGAGCGGATTGGTAGATGACCAATCCGTAAGGCTAAGGAAAGGAATAGGGGTAATATATCTGAAGCGGTCCACCAGATCTGCGAGCGTCAAAAGCGGGCCGGTCGTAGTATACTAGTTCTGCAGAGGCTTATTAGAAATAGGTTCAAACTCAGCAGAGAGTTTTTTTTTTTATTATTATTTTTTTTATTTTTTTATAAGTGTCTTCATCCATCATACCCAGGAAGCTGTCCCCCAAATTTTCATTAGAAAGTTCTTGGTTTATAAATTTAAGCATCATGGTTTTCAAATTTTCGATGTCAGTCTCCATTTTGACGGGCGGGAGAGTTGGGTTTTGGTATATGCTGGTTGGATTAGGGAAGGTTGGGTCAATTTCTGGCTGCGGTGTCTGGTAAGGGTTTTGGGCAGGATATGGATATTGGGCAGGATTTGGATATTGGGCAGGATAGGGATATTGGGCTGGATATGGATTTTGGGTTGGATGGGGATTTTGGGCTGGATATGGATTTTGGGCAGGATATGGATTTTGGATTGGGTAAGGACTTTGGGTAGGATAAGGAGGGTGTGATGAAAAAGGGTTAAAATTTTGGTAATAATAGGCATTTGGTGGGTTGGTGTTTGGGTGGGAAATTGGATTTGGAGGAACATGGAAGGTTGATGCTTCTTGGGATTGCTCGCTTTCTGTTTCCATACTGCTCGGATCTGTTTCTCTCGAATCGATTCGCCTCTTGTCGATCTGAGCATCGATACCTTCGTTCGATTGCACTATTTTCCCGTATCAACCGGCCAGTACTATCTCTGCCTTTCCAAATTCGGGCCAGGTTTATGAGGAAAATGGGTTTTGGAGGAGGTATCAGAAGGCTGGCTGAAGGCTTTCTGGGTTTAGAGTACAGCGTGCCTTTATTAGTATATTTTATTATTATTTATTTGTTCCCTACAATTTACCGGATAAGCACCTGCTTTATTTTGACGGTTTCAGGACTTTTCCTGGAACAGTGGATTCTTTCTCCAGAGTATAAGACCAACGTATTCCACCTGCCTTTCGACTCCCCGAGATCGGACTGATCCCAGGCGAAGGGCCTATACTCTTTTCGGGATCCACCATTCGAAATGGTCTAGGTCGAGCATTAGAAAATAATAAATCAACCCCAGTGTATATAAATATTTTTTTGACTTGCGCAGATTTTTTTTTGTTTGACTTGCACATTTTTTTTTTTGGCTCGCGCACATTTTTTTTGACTTGCGCACTATTTTTTTTGACAGGGGCTGACCCACAATTTAAAATGCAAAAACCGGTCGGTCTTTGAAGTGTCCTGAGAATCTATATGCAGTCTAACGTTGGCTCATGCAGAGGGTAGGCTGGCCATGGTGTAGGGTAGCAGTTCGGAATATATTAATATGCATGTGCGCATGTGTGCGGTATATAAAAAGCAAAAAAAAATTTATTTTTAGACATAAAAGCAGAAAATAAAACAGATATGACCTCTCTTGCTGTTATTTATGGATTTTCTCGGCTTTTTAGTTTGAGCGCGAGCAAGCAAGCATACCAATCAAGAAATAGAAAGAAAAGTGGGGAATCTATCTATTCCTATTAATTACAAGTTTTTCCTATATCCCCAAAATAAAACGACAGAATGAATGCATATATATATATATATATATATATATATATATATGCGGAATGAAAATAAAGCAAAATAAAATAATATAAGGCCGAAAATGAAGAGATTTTAAAAGGGGGAATTTCAAGTGGGTACAATTTTTAAAACATGTTTTCATCTAGAACCATTAATTTTTTGCACATTTCATAAAACTACAAATTACTTGCCAAATGACAAAAATGTCATTAATGAAAACTCTGATGCCAAGCCTTGGCATCAGAATGATTCCTGCATCGACTCGATGCCAAAAATATTGTTGATGCCAAAAATGCTGATGCCAAATCTTGGCATCAGGATAGATTTCACATTATTTTACCTGACCAAATTTAATTGAAAAATGCTGATGCCAAGCCTTGGCATCAGGATCATTAATTCAAAAACTCTGATGCCAAATCTTGGCATCAGGTGAAATGCTGATGCCTACAATTATTGCTGATGCCAAAAATATTGCTGATGCCAAAATGCTGATGCCCACCGTTATTGCTGATGCCAAAAACTCTGATGTCAAGTTTTGGCATCAGATTGCTGATGCCAAAATGCTGATGCCCACCATTATTGCTGATGCCAAAAACTCTGATGCCAAGCCTTGGCATCAGATGAATTTCACAAAGATTATGCAATCTCTCTTCATCTTCATTGCACAACACAACGGCGGGGAGATGAACAAAGAATAACTCTAGTTCCATTTTCATTGCAAGTGATGCCAACCCATGAGTTGCAGATTGGGACCGTAGAATTCCAATTAAGTTGTCTTTGATGTGGAACTGCAGCAGCAAAATTAAGGAGGGCCTGTCTATCAGAGCTGAGGTCTCCGCATGGGCAGGTCTCCTTTGAGTTAATCAAGTATGGAATTGCTGCAACAATCAACAAACGAAGAGGCTACAAAGATGGGGAGTCTAGATCCAGTACGTGAGGCTACCGTACCGCCGGAGAAATTCCCCTCCTTTTTCCATCCTGTATACCGAAGGAGAGCACAGAAGAAGAGAGCAAGAGAAAAACCTGACTTTGATTCGTCCACTGAAGGAATAGCACAAGCTCTCATAATACCGGGTCTAGCTACTAATAGGAAGACTAGCTCTTTGTTGAGGAAGACTAGCATGCCACCTTCTTTGTCGGTTGGGGTTGGATCTTTTTTAACTATTAAGATATTTCCATCTCTAAGGAAAATTCTATCTAACAATGGTCCAGTATTTCATGAGGCAAGGATAAGGACTAAGTCTAAGTGGCGATCTCTGCAGATTTTGGGGTTCCCGAGGAGACCTCACAGCTATTCATCAGATCTTGGTAATTAAGTGAAGAGGGAATGGTGTTAATTGGGGGGAATATGATCAGCATGATAATTGGGGGTAGTGATGTATTTTTACCCCAAAAATATACCTAAAAGATATGTCTAAAAAATGGCTGGATTGATTTGAAAAAATGTTTTAAAAAATGTACCGGCTTGTAATTATTCCATTTTAAAAATAAAGCCCCGGCCCTTTTGTTGTGCTGCCTGGAAATTATTGCACATAAAATATTGTATATATATATATATATATATATATATATATATATATATATATAATTTTTTTTTTTTTTGCAATTTTTTTTTTGAAAAATACGAATATTTTCAAGTATATCCGTAATAGTGATTGGAAAGAAACTGCTGCAAGATGGAGGATCATATCCTCAAATAAAGACACGGATGTTAAAGGAACCCAATATTCAAGTGTTTAAATTAATATAACAAGCATACTTTAGCCAGAAACAAAAGAAAAAAAAGTTTTGGTTACTGAGTCTAACCCTCCATTTTTATTTATTAAAATAAAAACGATCTCCCCAACAGAGTCGCCACTGTGGGTTCCCGAGAATTGCTCCCGCGCCCCGCGCGCCCTTGGATAGGGGCGCGCGTACGTGCGGATGCGGTGACATCCACTGCTCTCGTTCCACCCTCCCTTTTTTAGGGGAAGACGAAATCAAAAGTGCGAGAGGAGTGCTGTCGGAATAGCGCATTGGAATGCGCCTCGGTTGCCTTTAGTGGATTTTGATCCAATATGGGAGCTTTGGGTTTTCTATGTCAAGTTATCCTTTTTTTAGGGGGTACCAGGATATAGGAATGCATCACCCTTCTATCCCCATTCTCCCTTTTTTAGGGGAAAACGTGAAAGTGCAAGGAAGGAATGTTGCAGCGCCCCCACTATGGATTTTATGAAAATAGTCTTATGGTCTATCTCGGATCACTATGGGTGCTTTGGGTTTTCTATGTCAAGTTATCCCTTATTTAGGGGATACCAGGACATAGGAATACATCACCTTTCCATTCTCATTCTCCCTTTTTTAGGGGAGAACGGAAAAGTGCAAGGAAAGATGTTGCGAGGCCCCACTGGATCCAAAATGCTTTAGAGTCGCCATCTTTATTTTAAAAAATGAATAAAGCAAAACCAAAAAGAAAACCAGAGATAATAAAAGCGGGTCCGGAGGCTAAGTTACGAGTTGGGAAGGTGCTAGGCACCCAACTCGCCCTTTCGGTCTCAAAACAGTTTTTGGCTAAAGTATGCTTTTTGTTATATTTATTTAACAGATAAATAAAGCATTAACTGCCTACAAATACATCCATTTGTCTACATTATTTACAGACTTGCAACTGTCTCTTTACAAATAATTACAGATATACTTGAAAATATTTGGCCATAATAACGGTTCTATTACATAATATTTCCTAATCTAATCCAGGCAGCACAACGGCTTATATTGACTACATTGGGCCGGATTTTAAATACACTTTAAATAATAAATGAGCGGAAATGTAAATGGATAAATAAAATAACACCCTTAAAGGTTTTTACCTTTTAGAGCGAGGTATGCTCGCTCTGTCCTTCTCGGGAGAGGGAGACTTTTATTGCTGCTGCTGATGTGATTTGGGCAGAGTGACGGCTTATATATGGTGATTTTGGCTCACTCACTCGGGTAGAATGACGGCTTAGTTTTTGTGGTTTTGGCTTATTTGGTTGGGCGGAATAACGGCTTGTATGGGTTGATTTTCAGCCTATTACTCTGCAGTAATCCGACTTAATTTTCCTTGTGCATCGCCTGGCAAGCTCACATCGCAGAGAAATTGCATTTTATGGCAAATGAATGAGAGAACTGGGCGCAGCGCAACATGAAATTGGGCGCAACCCACCAAATTGGGCGCCACACCCAATTTCAATGGTGGCCATGACCAATTTTTCAAAGTTCCCATTTTGTGCACTTTGGTCCCTGCAGTTCATCCTTTTGTGCATCCTGCTTTGTCCTTTTGCACTTTTGACCCTGTAACTTGACATTTGTTAATGTTTTAACAGGTCTTGATATTTTATGTCATGTCACATATCAAGGGTACGAAATTGGGGTGTCTACAGGAGACTCCCCTCAACATGTCCCAATTTATAATGACATTCCTCCAGGATAGTAGGCACTTGAATCCAAAGATATGATCAAACCAGTCCCACTCATCTGATCGCAGGGAGAGAATCCAGAAATTCAAGGCATTCTCATAAATTTCAATTTCCAAAGCCGTGGGAATACGTGCGGCCATTTATGAAAGAGATGCAATGGATTTTATAAGGCAAAAGAGAAGGCAGCGGCTGAGCAGAAGAAGGCTTAAGAATTGTAAGGGAGAAAGAACGAATGAGCTGGTGAGAAAGCAGGCCAGTTTCGGTCTGATTTTATACAGAAAATTTAAGAAACGGACAGTTCTGTGCACAATGCATGAATAGTAATGAACAGTGGCTGCACAGGAGAAGCCCATGGCGCCACCATGAGCCCCCCTGGCGCCGCACCATGCCCTTCATATGGCCGCGCCAGGTGCCTTTTACTGTGCTAGAAATTCTTCCTGGTATCCTGGTTTATCTGTCCGACCATCCACTGCTCCTATGTCTGATCGCGAGGAAAGAAAGGAAGCTATGAAAGAAGGCTATGAACACGGGTTCAATAGCCACAATGCGCCGAAGAAGCAAGGGAGGCGGCCATCTCTCTGTTCCCGTATCACCAAAAATGTCCACTCCGATCCGAAGGTGTATTCTCATAAACTCCCTTTCTAAGAATACAGCGTGCCATTACCTTTTAGATGTTTGGGATAGCTTTATTTTATGTGTGTATTTGAGCTTGCATGTGTAACATTTTGCATCATATACAATTATATTGCATTATATAATAATGTCTATACATGTTTCTTATTAAAAAAAAGAAGAAAAAAGACTAATAATCACAGGCATCCAAAGCTAATGTGCTCGGGACGACTGGCTCCTATCGAGGGCACCACCCATGACCCAGGGACCCGTTGTGCCACCAGCCTCAGACACCCGACCTCGCCGGCACGGCCGACCCGACATCCGCCATCATCATCGCCACCATCTCGACGTTCCGCCCGCTTTATCGTCCCTCAGAAGAGAATTCATCAGCAAATTTTTCTGATAAAGTTTGCTGATACTGAAGAAGCCCTGCAGCAGCTTCTTGTAGGTAGACACGTTCACCTATAAAAAAGAAGTGAGACAAGAAAAAAAAAATATTAGTCTCAAAAATATATATATATATATATATATATATATATATATATATATATATATATATATATATATATATATATATATATATACATGCATAAAAAAATAATAATAATGAATGATGAAAAAATATATGTGTGCATGGTGAAAAAAAAATGATAATAAAGGTATACGTGTCTACCGAACGAGCCTGCTCCGGGACATGACGCTCCTCGGGGATCTCGACATCTGGGAGAACCTCCTCTACCATATGACCACCCCACTGATACTGGAAGGTAGAGAAGATATCATCAGGCTCTGTGAACACCAGGTTCTCATCGAGAGATGAAGTAGAAGGCCCCGGTCCGCGAAGCATCGAATCGTCGCTCGGGCACGCAGAGCGTGAAAAGCGTGATGCAGCACGAACCTCAGGAAATCCTCATACGCCATAATTGGAAAATCTGTAGATGGCATGAGGTATTTTGACAGGTACTGATACCTGTTCGGCAGCTGATCGGGCTCTATCACCCAGAAAGGAGGCTGAGGAGGCACCATTTGAGGCACTAAAACAGACTGATGCTGGCAATTCACCCGCTCACCCATGTATAAGGAATCCACCATAATGGATACCATCAGTATCCGGCAGCGGCTAAGTCCCAAGGCAATTGCATATAATGCCCCTCCAGGCCCTCCCAAGGAAGAAAGTGCACTGTACCAGGACTCGAGCCGATAATTAGCTCCCGCACTCGTTCCTTATTTTTGCAACCACCATCTTGAGTCGGATAAACCCTGTTATCATCAACATACTGGGACAGGTATGGTGGCTGGTGAACTCGCTGAAGAAGAGGACCCGGCGTGAAATGGAAAAATAAGAAGGCCCAGACCTGCAAAAATAAAAAGAGAAAATAAGAAAAGAAAAAAAAATGTTATCAGTAATAATGAATAAAAAAAGAGAGAAATTTATGCTGCGAAAAAAATGAGAAAGAGTATATATAGAATAAAAAGAGAAAGAAAAGCAACAAAAGCAGGAAAAGACATATACTTCCCACTCCGGGGCAAATCCATTTAAAGTCGGCGAGTCGTTCCTGTAGGCCCTGTCCATGGAAGCATATAATTCGGCTAAGGCCGCCTATCCCCAGTCATAAGAAGGGATCCGCTCAAAATCTGCTTAGCAGGCCAGGACGGAAACCCGCAGGGTGGTAGAGGAGTTGGCAAAGAGCGATGTGCCAAGAAAGAAGAATAAAAACGCTCTAGCCTCTCGAGTCACGACAGCCATATCATTCGCTGGCACCCGCCCGGCATTGCTAAGAAGCCAGTTCCGTACGCTGCCGATGTAGATCTCATCCGTTGATTTAAACTCCGGCTCAAAGCCCAGGAGGTCCACCACCTCCTCTCTACGCCGACGGAGAGTAAAGTCCGGGGCCAAAGTCTCCCCAATGCTGGTAGGAATGCCAGTAATGGCAGCGAAGTCACAAGGGGTCATGGTAGCCTCCCCCCAGTTGAAATGGAAGGTATGGGTGGTGTCCCACCAGAAGTCCCGCAGCGCGTCGAAGATCGGCAGATAGCTGGTGAAGTGACGGAAGGCGTGCATGAAGGTACTGAAACCAGAGCCCTCCACCAGAAGATGTGCTGCCTCAGCAACATGCTATAAATATCCATAACATTAGCACATGAAGCCCGCATTCTCTTGAATTTCCTGCGAAACTGAAAGAAGAAGGGAGAAAAAGGTAAGTCCACTGTCTTTATTTTCCTTGTACAGTCTTTTGATAAACAGTAGTAATAAATAAGTATGAATAGATAATAAACAGGTTGCATGCATTGTATTTCATGAATTATAAAATTGCAGCATGTTAATTTTCTAAAAAAAATCAAAAAACCATTTTTGATGTAAATAAACACTTACCATTTTTTTTTTGAAAATAAAAAAAATTTGAAAAAAATATATATGTACATAAATTCACATGTAAATAAACATTTAGTCTCTTTAAAAATGTAAAAAATTAATAATAATAAAAAAAATGTGTGCATTTCAAAAATATATACTATATTCTTTTACATCCCTCCAATAAAATAAAATACATTTAAGTATGTATTTTAATGAACAAAAAATTTATGTGTATTATTTTGCATCTAAATAATTTTTTTACATCCTAGGCATCATAGAAATGCATGTTAAACTGCATTTATCATGTACATAATAAAATAGGAAAATATTCATGCATCATGGTAATAATCATCCTACAATTGTTCTGCAATGCATTTGCATCAAGTAAAGTAGTACATGCATCCATCATGTGTATTTATTATCCAATAAGCTGCCATAGGGGTACGCTAAAAAGAAAATAAAATGCCACCAGTCATAAAAATAAATATTTGTATGGCATTTACTATGTCCTTGTAGCATAAGCATGCATGAAAAATAAAGTTAAGGACATAAAATATATCTTTTTTGTCTCATATTTATCCGAAAATATGCACGAAAATGTGTTTCGAAAAATTTGAATTGTATTCCGAAAAGTCTGTCTCGTGAATAAATTGCATGCAAAAATATGTTTTAGCGTAAAACATGCATCATGTAGCTCTAATTGCATTTATAGTATAAATAAAACATAGTAGGGTCAAATAGTGACCACTAGTTCAATGATGCATCGCAAGAATAAATCACATAAATATTCATGCATCATTACCTAATTACATCATTTAGGCATGAATAGGACATGCATATGCATCATTAATAAAGTCAGGAGTGCTCCAAAGGTTCCAAACAATGTTGAAATCTAGCAGATCTGAAGTATATCCAAACAAATCTAGAAAGAAGAAGAAACTTACAGTGGTAGGTGGAAGATTGGACACGTGGGTGTTCCGATCGTGAAGAATGTTGCCCCAGTCATCCGTAGAATACCGGTACTTAAGTTTATTTCGAACCAAGGGAGGAAATTCTTTCCTCCTTTCGTCAGATTCCGGATGCATCAGAGCTTTCCCCTTCCTGGATCTTGAAGAAGACGCCATTTGCTAGACAAAACACTAGAATTGGCGAAGGAAAATTGATTAAAGGAGTGAAAATAAGAAGAAAAAAAAAAGAAAAGAGACAACAATGGCGGTCCCTGAAAAGAGAAGAGAGAAAGGAAGAAGGAAGGAGCAGTGACTCCCTTCCCTCACTCCCGTCCATAATAAGGGAGGAAAAAGAAAATTTTCCTTTTCCCCCATTCGAAGTTTGAAGCTGCGACACTTAAGTCCTCAAGTTCCAAAAATTCCAAAATGATCCTTAAGCTTAACGGAAAGTTAACAAAAGTAATTTTGTTATCGACCGTTTGAATACGGACTTTTCGAAAGACATAAAAATCTTTTTCCTATTGTGTTCTTAGTCGGGTTTTGACCCAAAGGATATAACATCCACGTTGTTTGTAGTTTAGGTTTTGGTCTGATTTCCTTTATTAAGGGATACGTAGGCAGCCTACATTAGTAGGTCCGACCATCAGAGCACTTCATTTTCATATCTGCTTGAAAACTACAATAACCTGTTATAACCGACTAAATATGTCTAGGTTATGGAGTTTGGATAGCATAATAAACTGTTGTATTATAACTGTTACCTGTTGCATTTCTCTCCCATTTTAAATTGAACGAAATTGGAGAGTCTATTGTTTATCAACGATGTTCGTCTACTCAGTAAGACTCGGGTTACCCGTAGACTCCATCGTTGAGGGGCTCTGTAGACACCCCAATTCCGTACCCATGGTATGTGACTCTGACATATGTTATCAAGAACTGCTTAAACTTAACAAATGTCAAGTTACAGGAGTCGAAAATGCGAAAGGCAAAGCAGGATGCGCGAAACAGTAAAGCGCGAGGGGTGAAAGCGCCAAAAATGAAACTTGAATAGGAGCATGGCGCGGCCCAAAGGAGGATTGGGCGCCGTGCCATGCCAAGGTGTTGTCGGCGCCAAGTGAGCTACAGTAGCTCTGGGACTTAACGCATTGTGCAACTGAAAAAAGGATGGTGTACAATTGATCAATGCTCGCTGAGGGAATTTATAATTCCCGATGAGTCCCCCTCTCCTACTATAAATAAAAGTGCTGGGCTCCCCTTTCAGAAGAAGAAATCGACCACGGAGAAATGCTGAGAAATTCTCTTCGCGTCTCAACAACGTCGAATAGAGCGAGAGAAGTGAGATAGGTGTGTGTAGCCCACCAAAGCTTCCAAACCCCGTCCAAACTCTGCCAAAACACAAATCCACCGGTTATAAGTGATCCCTAGCCTTTTAGTTAGGTATCCACCCTACTTCCCCGGCCAAAAATCCATAAAGTAAGCTGTTACTCTGTCCGAGTAATGAGCTGAAAAACACACAAAATAAGCTGTTGTTCCGCCCAACCAAAAAGGCCAAAACAACCCCAAATAAGCCGTCACTCTGCCCAAGTGAACGAGCCAAAACCATCAAGAATAAGCAGTCATTCTACCCGAATCACAACAACAACAACAACAAAGACTCCCTCTCCCTGAAGGACAGAGCGAACACACTACCGCTCTAAAAGGTAATAGCCTTTAAGGGTATTCTTTTATTTATTATTTATAAAATTATTATTTAAATCCGGCCCAATGTAGCCAATATAAGCCGTTGTGCTGCCCGGATTAGATTAGAAAATATTATGTAAAAGAGCCGTTATAATGACCAAATATTTTTAAATATATTTGTAATTATTGTAAGAAAATGGCTGCAAGTCCGCAAATAATGTAGTCATGGATGTATTTTTTTTATTTTTCTGTCTTTTAATGCTTTATTTATCTGCTAAATAAATATAACAATAAGCATACTTTAGCCAAAAACTATTTTTGAGACCGAAAGGACGAGTTGGGTGCCTAGCACCTTCCCAACTCGTAACTTAGCATCCGAACCCGTTTTCTTTATCTCTGGTTTTTCTTTTTCTCTTTTTTGGTTTTGCTTTATTTTGCCTTAAAATAAAGATGGCGACTCTAAAACGTTTTTGATCCAGTGGTGCCTCGCAACACTCCTTCTTTGCACTTTTCCGTTTTTCCCTAAAAAAAGGGAGAATGGGAATGGAAGGGTGGTGTATTCTCATATCCTGATATCCCCTAAATAAGGGATAACTTGATGCGGGAAACTCAAAGCTCCCATAGTGATCCGAAACGGGCCATAAGGCTACTTTTATAAAATCCATAGTGGGGGCGTCGCAACATCCTTTTTTGCACTTTTCCGTTTTCCCCTAAAAAAGGGAAAATGGGAATGAAAAGGTGATGCATTACCATATCCTGGTATCCCCCAAAAAAGGGATAACTTGATGCGGGAAATTCAAAGTTCCCATATTGGATCAAAAATCCACTAAAGTTAACCGAAGCGCATTCCAACGCGCTATTCTAGACAACACTCCTCTCGCACTTTTGATTTCGTCTTCCTCTAAAAAAGGGAGGGTGGAACGAGAGCAGTGGATGTCCCGCAATCCGCACGTACACGCACCCCTATGCAAGGGCGCGCGGGGCGCGGGCGCAACGCTTCGAGCGACCCACAAGTATTTGGAGTGGTTCATAGTGTTAAAATTGTTACGTCCACTACCAAGTTGGTCAAACTTGGATGTTGAAGTGCATTAAGATTATATAAATGTTAAGTGATCACTAACGGATCAGTGTACAACAAAAATCAGTGTTTGAAGAGTTTGATCTAGTAAGAATCAAACTCCTTTAACAATCAAAGGTTCCTTAAGGATTTGAAAGAATACAAGAACAAACGAACAATGATTGTTCAAACAGAAACTAGAAAAAAGAATAGTATATGAGAGACTATCTCGTAAATATTTGAGAGAAGAAACTCTTTAAAGAAATATGTGAAGTTCTGGATCTGAATGAGAGTTTCAATGTGTTTGTCTCTTTTTGAGTGTTTAGAGAATTTGCGATTTTTGAATGTTTGAGCACGTAGTTCTGTGAAGTGTGTTCTTCAATCCTGTCTTCAAACGTTTTATAGAGTTATCCAGATTTGTAGTTGCTTCAGAGAGTGATGTTGAGTATTTGAATTTCTTGACGAAATGATGATCATGACCTATCATATGTCCACTAATTCTGCAAATTGTAAGAGACAAAGAGTATACTCTAGCATGAAATATTAAAGAGAGTGGTTAACTAGGTTTGAGCATATGAAAAACATTTAAAACATGCATGAAAGTCTTCTATTGAAAGGACATATGAATAGTTATTTTGTTTGAAAAAAACAACCAAAATAATGTTTTATAATAAGCGTGTGAAGGTTAAATATTTTAACGGATATAGTGTTTCAGCATAAAGAGAATTTCAAGTGTATAAACAGGTGCTGACACTGTTATCAGTAACTGCTATCTCCTGATGACTTATGCTTTAAGCAGATAGAACGAAACAAGTAGTAAGACTGCTAGGCAATGTCAAAAGGGGTATCTACAGTATAAACAACATATATATGATATCTTATCCACTGATGGTATCAGCAGATAGATTTAGACTTGTTAGAAAGTCTAAGTTTAAAACCGTTTTTAGGATTTTGGACAAATATTAAATTAGCTGGTTTAATTTAATGATTTTATGTAAATATCTAAGGTATGCAAGATTCTCCGATTGATATGATGTAGTGTTGATGCATTATTGATGTGCAGATTGAGTGATCTTCGATCTTGGTGAGATGATAAGTAATTACAGTAACTTAAGATTAAGAACATCTCAAGTTAACATGTAGCCAGCTTGTTGGAATATCATTTTAGGGTTTTGAATGTTCTTTTAGGGTTTTGTGTAAGTAGGAATATGTCCAACGAGTGTTAGTACGTGACATGCCTTTTGGGTTGGTTCTACTTCTAGTATTGATTAGTTGTTCTATTTTGATTTTCAATCTAAGTTGTTTGTGTTCTTCATGTGAACTTCATCACATGTTCATGTTGTTTCTTATGTCAATAACTCTTGCACATTAAGTTTGTTTAACACAAATTAATGGAAAATTAAACTACCCTAGCTTTGTTGTTTTGCAATATAAAAACTTATTAATCTAAGGTTTTAATAGTAATACCCGCAAACAAACAAATTACCTTAATATTTAAGGTAATTATTTAATGTTAACATTTATATTTAGCATTAAATTATATTTCTATTTAAAATTAGCGAAAAAAAGTATTTATAATATTTAAAAATAAAACAATAACAACAATTAACGTAAAAAACTCTAATAATGACAAAAATCGATGTGACAATATTCTATACAAATATATTTACAAATAATAATTATATTTTTTATTTATTTAAATAATATTAAAATTTAAAACAAAAAAAAACTATATTTTTTAATTGAAGAGAGTGGTCAGGCCCGAGCAATCCTTAAGGAAAGTCGCCAAACCTTAGAGAGAGTAAATGTTAATCATGGTAAAGATATTCTTTTTCTAAAAAGACAATTTCATAATGGGAGGGGATATTCACACCCCAAAACACTATCTCTACACCCCATTAATCTCTACACCCCATTAATTTATCACATTTATATAAACACCCCACCTAATTTCCTATTTTACCCTTTTCTATTCAAAAACAATTAATAACCACCAACCTAATTAATTACTAACTTACCTATTGTAACCAATCAATTTACAACACTGCCACCCCTCCCATTTGTATACCGGGTTATGCGCTCTCCTCCCTCTCCAACGCAAAACAGATAGCACGTCTTCTTCCTCCATGTGAGCAACTACTTGTGCACTCTCATTTCAGGATCAAGCAACATACAACAAGAGTTTAACCATAGCAAGAGTTCAAGCAACACTCACTTTTTCATTAAGTGTTCAAGCAACATACTACAATGTCTTCAAGCATAGGTATGAATTTTCATTCTCCTCATACACTTGAATACTAGGTCTATGTCAAATTTAAGTGTCAATAATAATGTAGGTTTTTTTTCATTAATGATTTTGGATTGCAATTGTTAAAAATAGCAAAAAAATTGAAAACCCGAACACAGCGCTTCGTTCGGACCTGGTTAGATGAACACCATTTGTGGTGTTCGACCGATTAACCGAGCAGTTTTAAGGCGTTAGACTAAGGGCCGAACTCTTGGCTTATTGTTCGACTAAGTATGGTCGAGCTCACACGTTCGACTCATCTGGCCGAAACGACATATAGTCTGTTCATCTCAACTGGCCGGCTTGTGCTCATCTCAACGGCGCCAGCAGACTATATGATCATTCATCTCACTGGCTGGTGAGCAGTCTATGATCAACACTTTTCGGACTTTGATTTTGTTTTATTGGTACTATAACCTTAATTATGATTTATTTTGTTTCGTGTTTACAGGAAAATTGTTTAAAAACGTTTATACAAGGAAAAAGGTGACGGCATCTGCTAGGAAAGAAATGGAACGCGCAATAAAATTGTTTGAAATATAACTGATTTGTATTTCGGAAGAACGACTGTAAGGCTTTTCGTGAATGACACATTGATTGCAATGTGAGATGTCTCAATCAGGGTGTGCAACTGTCTCCAACATGTCTCAAAGTCACCTTGACTTGATTTCAACTGTCTTTTTAAAGCTGCATGTTGACTCTCCACCCTAAAATAAGATACAATTAATATTTCTATTACATGACAAAATTTATGGAAAACAATGAAATGTTGAAAACATTTAAATACACTTGTTGTGTTGTTGTCGAAATGCATTACATTATTCGTCCAAACCGACACAAACCTTTCCTTATGCGGTAGTATCCATTGCTTCATGGCGTACTCAACCGCAGCTAGATAATCAATAAAATCCATCTGAAACCTCTTCAAGTATTCTTCATATATGTGCTCATTTTTTGCATCCACCAAAAAATTCCAACAAATGGAAAATTGATCCCATTGCACTTTTGTGCGAAAGTATTTCTTACAATTCGCAAGGATGTTTTTGTTGATATGCCATCGACAAAGTAAATGTTGGGAGGTAGGAAAAGTTACCTCAATTGCATTCATTAACGCAAGATCTCATGGTTACTATCACGGTTGGCAAGGATGATTGATTCATCAAAGCTTTCCGGATACCAAGCGCCCAAATGTAGTTATCTTGCGACTCCGACCCCATATATGCAGCTCCAACCAAAAATGTCATATTTGTCGACGTCACACCAACAATCTCCAACAAGGGTAACTTATATCTGTTTGTCTTGTAAGTGCAATCCATGAAGAGAACCTTGGGAAAAGAACGTAATAGCTCAACGCTCATTGGATGAGCCAAGAACAAATCTTGGACAGATGTTGGTTTTCTCATCTCTATGATGGTAGTAATATCCATGCTCTATCAATTTTGCTACAAAATTTCTTGCATTTGCGATCGACCATCACGCTCGATAATTTTATTCTTGCTACGAGCATTGTAAATAGTCCGTATTGAAGACTTATTACTTTGAAACTTCGTGTAAACCTTGCAAAATGTCCTTAGGCCTCGAATTGGCATGCGACATGTCAAGAACATAAGCCTTCTCCGGCTCTGATAATCGACCAACAAATGAGTGGCCATGCATGTGAGGGGCCTCGGCATGGTTATGCAACCCACATTCAACCTGAAGTTCCCATGCTCCTTCACATAATTGTATACCCTTCAAACGAAATGGACACCCACATTTTTTCGATCCACGTTCTCTCTTGCTATTCTTTGTTACTTTATTCGAATCATCCCCCTTTTTTTGACGAGGTTGCCCACCACGTTCACAACCTAAAGTCAACCGAGGTCCTCTATTTGCCGTACCACTATCAGACCTAGTAATTACTATCACAAGTCCATTCTCCTTCCGTCGTGAACCCAATCAAATAAGTCATCCCGGGATGAAAAATATGTGTGATTTACAAACACATTGCTGTAATCTGTAACAATCTGTTGTTCAAGAGGAATGATCGCATCATCTACAGGACCAACGACACTATGCTCAGTAGGATACGTGTTTGCTTCCTGAAAATTAAGCAAAAAAAACATGTTAAAAATTCATGATTACTTTTGTTCATAGGCTGTTCGGCCGGGGAGGATGAGCGAAGAGAGGTGTTCGGCCGGTGAGATGACGGACATTGAGGTGTTCGGCCAGCTGTGATGAACACAATATTTGGTGTTCGACGAGTGTGATGAACACCCTTAAGGGTGTTCGGCCAGTGCTGGCCGAACATCCTTAAGGATGTTCATCACACGAGCGAGCAGGGCGTAAAATCCGGCCACGAATTTTTGGGCAAAAAATCAAATTTTAATGGAAGAAAGTCAAAGAAATACTTACATTACCCGACCCCATGACTTCTTTAAGCTCCTTATAATGTTATTTTTGACAATGTGATTATGTTTGGTGTTGGTTTTGAGAGAGGTTTTTGAAAAAAAATTGAGAAGAACGCAAAATGAGGTCCCCCGTAAAACATGTATTGGTGGTTTTGAGATTTGGGGTGTAGATATAAAATAATGTGGTGTAAAGAGTATTATTTGTTTTTAGTATAATATTTGTGATTTTTAAAATTTGGGGTGTAAATATAAAACAATGTGGTGTAGGGAATATTATTTGTATTTTAGTATAAGGGTATTATAGTTATTTCAATGGGGTGTAGTGATTAATTAATGGGGTGTAATGTTTAAAGGGGACTTTTAGGTCATTTCACTCAATGGCATTTGTGTAATTATTTTAAGTGGGGTGTAGAGATAGCTTTTTGGGGTGTGAATATCCCCACCCTTTTCATAATTGGACATTTAAGTGAGTTTTTATGTTTAATGTTTGAATTAAATTTTCATCCATTGGTGGTGTATAATCTATTTTACACGAGCGGTTTTTAAAACACGACATGTAACTAACCAAAATTTAAAATAAGGGTAAAATTTTGGCCCGTCGCTTTTCCAAAGTTTCTAACCTCAAAAGTCCACATTCTTTTTTGCCAACCATAAAAGACCATTTTTTAAAATATTGTTCCAAAAATATCATCGTCTTCTTCAACAACTCTAACAATATTCTTTGGTTTCGAAAATCACGATTATGAGCAACGAAACGGGGATCGATAGGTCGCAGGGGTTGAGGGGGCAGCGCCCCTGCGTGGGGGTTCGGGGGCAACGCCCCGGAAAAATAAACGAGTTTTTTTATTCACGAAATACGGAACTATAATAAATCTGTATTGGGTTGAAAGATTTTTTCAGTTGGAATGAAGGGGGAGAAGGAAGAGGAAGAAGCAAACTTACAACGGAGGAGATGAAAGAAGAAGGTGGAGGACGTAAACTATATATTTATGGTTTTGTATCACGGTACGAAAATGAATTATATAATATTTTTACAACGCGGTTCAAAGTTTAATTTCCTAATCAATTTTTTTAATCACGGTTCATAAATTTCATTGCATTAATTTTTACATTGCGATTCAAAATTTAATTTCCTAGTCTATTTTTAAATCGCGGTTCATAAATTTCATTGCATTAATTTTTGCACCCCGGTTCAAAATTTAATTTCCAAGTCTATTTTTGCATCGCGGTTCATAAATTTCATTGCATTAAATTTTGCACCGCGATTTAAAGTTTAATTTCCAAGTCTATTTTTAAATCACGCTTCATAAATTTCATTGCATTAATTTTTGCACCGCGGTTTATGAATTTCATTGTATTAATTTTTATATTGCGGTTTAATAGTTTAATTTCATAGTTTAATTGCACCGTAGTTTATAAATTGAACTTGATATTTTTGAACCGCAATATAAAAACTTAAGGTGTCTCGGGCTCATTAAAAGTATCGCAGTCATTTCGCATTCAAAAATATCATTTTCCGGTTGAAAAATAAAACATTAAACTAGAGGGGTTATAAACTTTAAAAAGTGAACCGATCAGCAATTTTTTCAAAACAATATCGGATTCCTCTCGTCACCAAGATTTTTTCAAAAAATACTAGAGGGGTTAATAGATTGGGCTGGGAAAGCAAATTAAATGAATAAATGAATTTAATTAATTACCGAAATGAAATTGGATTCCTCTTCTCGCCACCAGGCAGCACAGCAGTTTATTATTCCACATATCAACTTTCTATATCTTTATCGCTGTTCCTGAGCACCTCCTCTACTACTTCTTCAAATAATTTTCTGTAAGAAACACTAGATCTCTTTCCTCCTTATTTAATTCGAAATTAGGGTTTATAATTTGGGGTTAAAGTTGTTCATTTTAGTGTTGTCTTTGATGAATTGGCGTAAGAAAACAAGTTTTGGCCTTTTCATTTTTATTTAGTCCGAAAATTCAAAGATTGGTAGTGAAATATTGAAGTTTATGTTATGGCTTTGATAGATTGTGTTGGAAATGAGATGTATTTTGTTTATTTGTGTAGATTTCCACTTTGCATTTTCAATTTTCAAATTCATGCTAAAAGAAAATCTATATGCAGGTTTTGAGAGAGCGTAATAAATGGGTCATGGGAGAAAGAGGGTGAGAAATGTTAGTCCAAAAAAAGAAGAACAAGAAGAAGAGGACAGAATCAGCAGCCTGCCGGATGATCTGATTCATCACATCTTCTCAAACATGGATGCCAAAGATGTCATTAGAACATGCCTTCTCTCCTCTAGATGGAGGCATGTCTGGAGATCACTTCCGCACCTCAATTTCGATGGCTGTCATTTCTCTAACATGCACAAGTTTACACAGTTTGTCTCTCAATTTCTATCAAATCGCAGTTACCAGTCGCTTATCTCTGTCTTGAACTTTAACTCTGATTATAGTGAAATGGACCATTCCTTCATAAGAAAGATTGCCCTCTACTCACATATTGCCCAGAAACTTAACATTACCTTTTATGTTTCTTGGAAAGAAGATCGTCAACTCCCCCTCTCAGTTTTCAATAGTAGCTCATTGAATGAGCTTCGTTTATATACAAATAGTGGTCTCATTGTTACTAACATAGACAGAGATTTCTGGAAATTAGGGGCTTTAACAACCCTTGATTTTAATAGAGTCACTATTGTGTCTTCCCACAAAGATGGCAGTGGTAAGTCCATTGACCACTTCTCCAACCTTTTAAATTTGAAAAGCCTCACTTTAACTTATTGTCGAATTCTGAATTCAAATACTCTGAACATAACTTCTCATCGACTTGAGACTCTCACCATTTCATGTTGGCGAGGAGAAGATGAGTTTGTTGTTTCGACACCCAATCTGTCTTCATTCAACTACCTTGGTCATTCACATTCTATATATTCAGACGGTTTTCCTAGCATAGAGAGAGTGATTATCCAGGTTTTGGATGGCAGATCGAAGGAAAAGGTTATTCGAGGAATCATTGGATTATTTTATAAACTTTGCAATGCTATGTCTCTCACCTTGGCCTTGGATACTGTTTATCGTCTTTCTTCTGTTCCAGAATTACTGGAAAATCAAACTTCCCCATTTTGGAACTTGAAGTGGTTGAAGATAGTAAAAAATAAATACTTCTTGTGCAAGTCAGCTATATCTTGTCATGCCATAACCTATCTATGCAACAGCTCTCCAGATTCTACTATCATCAATGAATGTGAAGAGAATTTTCATGACCCTTGAAGCCGGAGAAGGTAACTAGCTCGCTTTTGATAAGTTGTTGAAGATTCTTTTGGTAGCTAGCTCTGTCAATTTTTAACCGATGGTCAGTTATCCCTCTTTAATTTTGCTTAATTTGTGATAACCTAGCTAGCTCTAATTGTTTAGTAAGTCATTATTTACTTCCCTTATGTGTGTCATTTTTTGCTTACACAGCTTCTACTTGCGAATTTCGCCTCAACATAAATACACAATAAATTTTTAGGTATTCCTAGGAAGATGACCAGGAAATCATGACGTAGTTTGCTGTGGACAATTATGGAGGTGGTCTTGACAGCAATTCATTATAGCCATGATTATTTTCACTAGGAAGTCCTGCAGTAGTTGTACTAAGAACATACAAGAGAAAAGCTACTTTTTAGGAGCCTTTTTTCGTATAAGTATGCACGAAGATAGAAGTAAGAATGTCCTGATCTTTGTTTGATTTTAATTTGACTTGGATGTTTTCTTTCTCTGTCCACATGCGCATAAGGTAGAAATTTACATGCTTTAAGCATCTGCATCTGCCTACTACGTGGAATCTTTTATGGGTACTTTTGGCCATTTTTTTGGATTTGACGTTCCGTGATGGTAGTTAAAATGAAGCTTGTTGTCTATACGATTGATGTGTGTTGTAGTTTAAGGAGATGGAATCTTTCAAGAGTTGGGGGTGACCCGGAAGTTGTCTTCGTAAGATTGTATATGACCCCACATGCACGGCATGTCATTTAGCCTCCATAGTAATCAAGTTTGGAATATGATTAATAAGTCTAACAACTATTACTAATAAATCGATAAATATTAACATCTATTACTTGTCATATTCAGCTAGATTGTTGATTTTGTATCTTATGTCGAACAGATGAAATTAAAGAGCAGCCACTCAAATGAATGCTTGTGGGTTGTTACTTTATGTAGTTTATTGCTCCCGTACCCTTTTAGATTCTGATCCTAGTAGTTCAGTTCCTTTTCATGAGAATTCTTAGCTTGAATTTGAATGCCTTTGAATTGGACTATGAAATATTCTTATTTCTATATATACCAAGATTCTTTTGATAGCTAGCTATGTTTAATTTTTCTTGATTTGCGATAATTGTTGCTTCAGTATTTTTTTTTCCTTTCCCTTTACCATTTTGTTTTTCTGTTTGTCATGAAAGGTGCTTACACTGCCTCTACTTGTGAACTTCGCTTGGACTTAATTACACCAAAACTTTTAGTATTCGTACAAAGATGACCGGGAAGTCAGGACACAGCTTGCTGTGGACAATTATGAAGTCATTATTTTCCCTAGCTAGGATGTCCTGACAGTTTTTGTACTAACAAAATACATGAGAAAAGCTAGTTCTTAGGAGCCATTATTTTGTATACGTTTGCACGAAGATAGAAGTTAGACTGTCCTGCTAATTGTTTGCTTTTATGTTGATTTTGATGTTTTCTTTCTCCGTACGTCCACATTCAGACATACGGTAGAAATTTACTTGCTTGTAGCATATGTGTCGGCCTAGTACGTGGAATATTTTTGAGCTAGGGTACTTTGAGTGTTTTTTTGAATTTAATTTTCCACGTGATGGTAATTAA
Source organism: Codonopsis lanceolata (assembly GCA_013146195.2). NCBI lineage: Eukaryota > Viridiplantae > Streptophyta > Magnoliopsida > Asterales > Campanulaceae > Codonopsis > Codonopsis lanceolata. The sequence continues at coordinate 2,260 of JABEVN020001215.1, read as the reverse complement.
AATGGAACTTGTTATCTATATAATTGATGTGTGCTCATGACAATTAGGGAGGTGTAGTTCTTCAAGAGTTGGGAGAGACTGAAGTTGTCATCTTATGATTTTATATGACCCCCTCCTCGTTTAGCCTCCATAAGTCTAACATCTATTACTAGTAAAGGTGATAAATAATAAACGGATAAAATTTAATATGGATCCCAGCAAAAATCTGCCCAAACTAATATCACTTGTCATATTCAGCAAGATTATTGAATTTGTACCTTATGTTGACCAAGTGAAAAGAGCAGCCATTCAGATGAATGCTTGTAGGTTGTCACTTTATGTAGTTCAGTTCCTTTTCATGCGCATTCATAGCTTGGATATGAAGGCCTTTGATCTGGATTGTGAAATAGTTTTATTTTTAGATGCAGATTCATTTTTAAGAGTCTGTAGGTTTTGATAGTGGTTTGAAGATAAGATTGGCTGATTTTTGCTCACATTTTTAGATAATTTGTCAGCTGGCAAACAAAAGATGCCATCAAACCTCTTCCATGTGAATGTTCAGAACCCTACATTGGCTTACAAATGGAATAACCTGAGAAGAGTGTAGTTGTTTGTTTCATGGACTTCTTGCTGATTTTTAGTAATTAGGCTAGTTAACTTACTATTTTTTTTCACTGAACTTTTCCATTTGAAATTTAGCTTCTATATAAGAAAATGATTTAGAAATTTTAAATGAATGCTACAAACTATTCTTGGAGAGATTCGGTACGTTTGGATTATGAAGTCAATGGATCTGTGAATACTTACTTATATGTAACTCTTAGTCCAAAATTATATAACAATACCCATGCATTAGTACTTTGCAGATTTACTCATTACAGTGTTTCTTGCAGATTTCTTGCAGATTCACTTGGCAGGTTTCTTCAAGCTTGCTGGCCATTTTGTTCAAATGCGATCATATTCCTGTTTTATCCCCAGCTTGTGAGCCGTAACAATTTTGGAGAGAAAGGAACAGTTGCAGTGGCCTGCCTGAAGATTGCATTACTGATGTTCTTGAACAACTTCGTTAGTCTCTTGTTTTAAATAAAACCTCAGACTTTTGGTGTTTTATATTTCTTGATCATTTTTTCTTTGTTTACGTGGTGTTTAAATGTTTGGATAGAACAAATGGAAGGGAACGAGAATCCCAATCTTTTTTTTTTATGGAAGCAGTAAAATGGCTACCTACCTAATTTTATTAATTAAATCAAAATACAAACTTGAAGGGGACAACATGAAAAATATGGGGGATTAAGGATGAGCCGACCTCGACCTCGAAAATAATAAAAGGCTTAATGCCGGACCAATTTGGGTGCCCAAGAACTACAAGAACAAAGCTCCCAAGAATACTTCTAATTAAGGAACAACAACATGAGAAAGACGTGGGAAAATGTTTAGTGTATCTTGAAGAATAGCATACACATTTAGAGGCAATCGAAAACCCTTTCGATATGAGGCCTTCATCAATGGGTAGCCGCAATTGGAGAGCTTCCAAAGAAAAATACTAATCCTTTTAGTATGCGGCTTCGCCAATTTCGAAAAGCGTTTTAAATATATGTTGCGTTTACAACTATTTTGTTTATAAAATAGGGTTTTTAAATAGTTTTACAAACATGTTTATAAGAAAAAAATTACGTTTTGAAAATGTTGCATTTTAAAACGTTGCGTTTAGAAAAAGTTACGTTTTCAAGCGTTACGCAGACAGTCTAAGTCGATAAAAACTTCATAAAACCCAAATTTCCGTAAGACCTTTATCTCTCTCTCTACGTATAAAAATCAAGGTTGTTTTTTTTTACAAATTAGCAGATAGGCGAAAATAACCTTCACCAAATAAACCCCCACCATTTAATTAAGGATAAAACAAGTAAATTTACCATGACAAAAATAATGTTTGGACAAAAATAGTCCAAAATATAATAAATCTCTCACCATTAATTAAGTCAAACAAGTAAATTTGTTATAAACTAATTAATTTCATTAATAATCAAATAATAATTTGATCCATTGACTTATACCTATTTTAAAGTTAGGTCCTAGGTTTAGAATTGTATTTAATTCGTTTTGTATTTTTATTTTCTTATCATTTTCCCCTCCGACCATTATCGTTAAAAATACGTCCAATATTTTCTAAAATGACAAAAATACCCTAACTCAATTGAGAGATTAAAATTTTATTTGAAACTAAAAAATAATATGGTTTTACTTTTCTTAAATATATTTCAAGAAAGACATTATAGATGTT
>JABEVN020001214.1:0-25867 GCA_013146195.2 Codonopsis lanceolata | reverse complement strand
CCAACTTCTTCAAGTCATCATTAGAAGGGACAAAGCAACTACATTCTCTACCAACCCATCAATGATTTTCTTCAACTCCTGATCATCCCTTTGCGCTTCTTTAATCTTCCCAAACAAAATCGGGTATACCTAACATCATCGCGTGAAAATCACACCTTTATCATAAAACACTAGACTCCAATCTCGCAAGTCCTCTAACATCTTCCACTCCTTAACCATCATACACGACATGTGAACCTTCCTACTCAAGGCATCCGCTACTACATTCGCCTCTTCCTGATGATACAAGATAGTGCAATCATGATCCTTTAGTTTCTCCATCCATCTTCTTTGCCTCATGTTCAACTCCTTTTGAGAGAATAAATACTTCAAACTTTGTGGTCGGTGAAGATCTCAAATTTCACCATACAAGTAGTGTTTCCATTTATGCAACGCTGAAGATAATCGCAGCCTAACTCCATATCGTGTGTCGGGTAATTTCGCCTCATGAATAGACAATTTCCTCGACGCATAGGCGATAACCCTAACATCTGCAACCCAAACTTCAAGAAGCACTGCTATAAATCACAAAATTATCTCCTCCACTAGGCAAAGCCAAAATAGGTGACCCAACCGCTTCTTAAGCTCTTGAAAACTAGCTTCACATTTCTCGCTCCAAACAAAGCACGACATTCTTCCGTGTCATTTGGCCATAGGAGTCACGATCCGAGAAAATCCTCAATAAATCTCCGTAATAACCCGCTAGACCCAAGAAACTCCGAACCTCGTAACCGAACTAGGCCTCTTCCAATTGGCCACCGCTTCAACCTTAGAAGGATCAACGCTACTCCGGCTTAGAAATGATATGCCCCCAAGAAGGACACTTCCTCAAGCCAAAAGGCACATTTGCTAAACTCGCATAAAGCCAAGTCTCCCGAAGAATAGACAAGACAATCCTCAAGTGTTTCTCATGCTCCTCCCGAGATTTCGAATACACTAAGATGTCATCAATGAAGACTACCACGAAACAATCAAGATAACTATGGAAGACACCTGCCTCATCAAGTCCATAAACACGGGCCAAGCATTCGTCAACCCAAACGGCATCACCACAAATTCAAAGTGCCCATATCTAGTGCGAAAAGTCGTCGGAATGTCTTCCTCTAACCTTCAATTGATAGTAACCCCATCGCAAATCGAGCTTAGAATAGACGATAGACCCTCAGAATTGGTCAAAGAGATCATCAATGGGGTAAGGGTATTTGTTCTCAATAAATACCTTATTCAATTCTCGATAATCTATGCATAACCGCAAACTCCCATCCTTCTTCTTCACATAAGACCGGTGCGCCTCAAGGCGACACACTCGGTTTAATAAAACCAATCTCAAGGAGTTCTCGCAAATCGAAGTTTTCAACTCTCTAAGCTCCGCTGGTGCCATCCTATACGGTGCCTTAGAAATCGTGAAGTCCCGGAATAAGCTCAATACAAAACTCTAGTTCTCTATCTGGGTGGCATAGCATGATCGGTAAAACACATCGGAAACTCACATACACTGACCTCCTCTAAACTCTAAGACCTCTTCTTATCAACAACGCAGCGGGCAAGATACCAAATGCCCTGAGACAACGGTTTTTCTAGCCCTAGCGCAGAGAAATGAAATGCAAGTCACTCGGACGATCACTACAAGCGTAAATTCGAGGCACGCTGGCATATAAAAAGTAACCCTCTTCCCCATGGCGATCAACTATAGCATGATAAGCACATAACCGGTCCATGCAAGAATCACATCAAAATCACGTATGGGAGAACTACCAAGTCCGCATGCAAGTGTGGTCACCCACCAAAACATCACAAGATCTAAACACTTAGACGAGCATATATTCCCCAGAGCGGGGTAGACACTTCAAGCAAGTATGGCAAGATTGAGGCAATACGCAAAGATTCTCAACAAAGTGCGAAGCAACATAAGAATGCGAAGACCACGGATCTATGATTCGAGCCTTATGATCAAATATAGAAAGTACCTCATCATTTAGTAGACCCCACGAACCTACATGGCGATCAAGCCTTGAAACCTGACCACGAACCTTCGGTTTACCATCCATATCTCTTAGCCCCAGGCTTTGCGGCGCCACGGTGATTGGCCTTATATTTGGGACAATCTTTCCTCACATGAGTCCGTCTCCACAAATGAAACAACAGGTCTTTCCCCACACCTATCGGTATTTGTGTGCCCAGGACCTGGCGAGCAGAACAAATCATAGTCTCATTCTGAGACCACTGGCGCCCCAGTAGAAGAAGTGTTGCCACAGCTACATGCGTGGCCTACCTTGGCCTCCACCTCTCCTATCACGGTTCCCTTGGTATCCTCTTACGCCTGAATTATTCCACGATTAGTGTTACGAGTAGTGCGTAGCGCGTGCAGAATTACCACTTGACTCGGTGCTCCTCGATATCTTGCTCAACCTCATAAGCTCTATCAGCGCGGTCAGATAATCGGTGAGCTTAAGTGCTAGAATCTGCTTCCTAAATTCGGTCCTCGATCCTTTAACAAACTTATGTGTCCTCAGGAGCCTCAAGTAGGAATCAAATACGTGCAATAACGGCTCGGCTTCGGTGAACTTCGCGAGAATACTCAGCCACAGTCATAGTACCTTGCTCAAGATTATAGAATTCTTTCTCCCTTTGGTTGCGTACCACATCAGGTGCGTATTCCTCTTAAATTCCCTCGAAAATTAGCCAGTAATAGGGACTTGTTGCATCTCCCAACTTTCCTTCAACACATTCCACCAATGCTCGGCGGCTCCCTTAAACTTAAACGTCGCTAGCACGACCTTCTCCGTCGGTACACTCCAACATAGATAAGATTTTGATCATCTCTTCCATCCACAATTCAGCCTCCTTAGGGTTTGGCTCCCCGAAATGCACTAGGCTTCACTTAAGGAATCTCTCTAGTAGAGTGTTGTCGGTCCTCGGTCTCGGTGGTGGTATAGCATCCTCTGTCGAGGTGGTGGTGGTACTCCCCGGCTTGACCTCCTGGCTGCCCGCCGGAAAAGCCATCGACCTACGGTGTAATTACGCCATATCAGGACCCAGGATCAGGCAACGGCCCAGTACCTGAACTTCGGAGTTCGGCCGGTTCGCTGGGCCTACCTACCTGCCATTCCCATTCCTAGGATTATCCATCGAACTCCTACAAGAATTCACTCGGCGTTAGAATCATCACACAAATAACCAACCCACCTAGGCCATGGAACCTATCACAATTGACTAACCTATAGCTCACGATACCAAGCGTGCAACGGCCGACAATGCGGGATCGGATCGCGCCAGTCAAATAATCAAGTTAAACACATAAGCATGCATAAGTAGGGTTTTAAAATTCACGTGGCGCAACATTTCGGACAATTAACAACTTCATTTACACTTGGCGGGAAAACAACTGAATTAAACAAGTCATCGGCGGCGTTACAGTAGGAACAACAACTACTCCTACAATTAACACATGCTTAATAAACCTCAACGGCCTGACATGCAGGAGACAATAACAATAACAATACTTTAAGCGCTTTAGCGGAAGAAACTATGATGAACCATACACACATATAAACAAGCTCGACTTATCGGCATCGGCATACCACCAGATTACAAGTATTAATAATAAGTTACTACAACACAAAAACCCAAGCTAAGTCTACATGACTTGCTTCCCATCGTCCTTTCCAAAATACAAGATTAACCAATTAATGTCCAAAGAGCAACCTTGCTCTAGCGTCAAGCGAATGCGTGAATCTAGCGTGGAGCGTCACCGGCTTTGATCTAAGGAAAACAAAGCAAACAAATAGAGTAAGTCGAAAGACTTAGTAAGTTACCCAAAATATGCATGTCCACATTATAGCATGACATTTATTACAAATATGGCATGTTATCATCATTTAACATAGCACCTTATTCACATAAGTGCGTAAAAGTAAATCATACAAGTAGGATATGATAGTCACGGCCGTGGCTCTTGCAACACAATTACGTTACTAGTTAGATTGCCATCGATGTTATGTGAATTCATCGACTCATGCCGAAGAACCTACTCGATTTCAATAGCAAGCCAATGCGGCACTTAAGCGTCTGACGGCAAGGGGCTACTTCCCCATATGAGCGGCCCACGGTGGAGGGGTGTGTGAAGTCCAGTGTGCGGCGATCCATAGCGAGCACGAATCCCATAATCGTGAGGCGTGCATCGTCTCACCGGACTTTGATAAACAAACCAATTATGCCAGCTGGACTCAATGCAATGCACAAGTAGATATTTACTTGACTTTAAACCAATTTAAGGACCGAATCCGACATGAGCGGATTCGTCCGACAAAGTAAGGTGTTAATCTATACCAGAAAACACAACAAGGCAATTAATTGCTCAAACCAATCTTTCATAACAACTTGTCATAACCAATAAAACCAACCTCATACTTGAGTAAACCAACTCAAACGGGGTTCAAACATCGTAGGGATTGAAATTAGGATTTAACATGTTCAATTCTTCCCTAGAGTCGACTCCGTTGAGTCTTTTCACTAAGTTCCCAATTTTGGGGAAATTGAAGCTATGTGCTTCGTAACCCAACCTAGGTCAATTCTAAGTTCACAAGGGTATAAATTCACTTAAAACCTTTTAATACAATTCATGGTCAACATATAGTCCAATATTAAGGATACAACACTTAACCAATGTCACACATACCAAATAGGCATAATTTAGGGCATTCCCAAATAGATTTCACTTTCATCAACAAACATATTACATTACTTCTAACATGTTCAAGACCTCAATTAATCATAGTGAAAGAGTAATTTCAACATCCAAAGGCAAGAATCAACCTAGACATGCTCCTAGCAAAATTATACATTCAAAATTCGTAGGAAGCAACTATGTGTCCCCATTGACCTCACACATCATAAACTTTGTTTCCTTAGGGTCAATGGGAACTAAAATGAAGAAGAGTAACTTACCTTGTTATACACCAACGGAAGAAATAGAAGAAACTAATCGGATGGAAATGCTCCCCTTCTCGAGCTCTACAACTTTAATGAAAGGCTCTTGGGCAAATGATGAATGGTTGATGAAGACTAAGGGATGAGACTTTAAGAAGCCATGGAAGAACCTTGAGAGAGATGAAATTCGTTTTTGAAAGAGAGAGGGTGAGAATGAGGGTCAAAAATCTGATTTGGGGCTTATATGTGGTCAAAAGTTTGAGTGGGACATGTGTCAACCACTTGGGGCCCCTTTGAGATTCTTAGGATAAGGTTTGGATAATCAACAAGCCTTCTAATCCATCATTAAAAATAAGTTAGGGATGTTAGGACTTAAGTATGAAGGGTTAGGGAGGTTTAGGATAGGTTTAAGTAGGGGTTTGAAGGGTACAATTCGTCAAATTCCGAAACAGGAGAAAATCAACCCGTAGCAGAGCAGCAGGTGAGGCGGGCGCCTCACCCTAGGCCATGCGGCCGCCTCAGATGCTGAGGCCTCCCCAAAGTTCAGACCATTCTCTAATTGCTCCCTGCATTTGAGGCGGGCGCCTCACCAGCTCCCATGCGGCCGCCTCGGCTCCAGAATGCCTAAAACTTGATCTAAACCTGATCTAAATGGTCCCAAACTTTTGGGCAACCATTCTAAGGTCTAACCCTACTCAAAATGAGTCGGAAACACACCCGAACAACTCCCGGAACAAGGTAGAACAAGGCGCGAACCACGCGACGAATGAACAACGAATCAAACTACAATCAAACGTCATTCAAACTAGGATGTCTTGGACATGAAAGGGACTTGTTTCAACATGGTTAAGACCTGAATGTAAAGCCAAGAACTCAACAAACACTTCGTACGACGAAATAGAAGCAAATACGAGCAACTAGGGGAATCGCTAAGGCTAAATTCAAAACGATCAAACCGGCGATTCAACAAACAAACTTTCGTGATTCTAGACATGTTAAGAACTTCAAGAATGATTTAAGAATGATTCTAAGACGTTTATAAACTAGGTAAACATGATCGCAATCAACCAAGAAAGCATAAGTACAAGCATAGAATGCACATGCGAGATTATGGGGCGTTACAAGTGGGTTTTGGGTAGTGTAGGGGGTTCTGGATTGGTGGGTTATTGGTAGCTTCAGACGGGCGACCAGGATCATTAGGAGGTAAATATGTGGTAACTTGGCCTGGTGGGTTAAAGCTTTTAGGGTCCATGTGTGGGCTATTTAGGAGTGGGTTAGTTATAGGAAAAGGGAGGTCTGTTGGGTTCTGGATGTTTGGGAGAATATATTGTGGATAAGGTGGGTAAGGATATATATTTGGGTAGTAGGGACTTGGTGGAGGATTGGGATTTGGGATAGTGGTAGTATTTGGTGGGTTGGTGTTTGGTTGGGGAGTTGGGTTAGGAGGCACCTGAGATGTGGATGCTTTTTGGGGAATAGTAGGAGAAGAGTTCACCTCACCACTGGATTTTAGACTCTGTACCAGACTAGCCATTTGGCTCATTATTCGGTCAGCCTGTGCACCCAAATTCTGATCTAGCCACTGCTTTGCATTCATTCTTTGAGTCGGAGCATACCCAGAGCCCCGAACTGTACCCATAGTGACTGTTCACTTTCTTACGCCATCTTTGCTCGGATCTGTAACCGCTGTGATTCGCCTTAAATCGATCTGGCCGATACCTTCGATCGATTTACGCACTATCTTCCCGAATCAACCGGCCAGTACTGTCTCTGCGCTTCCAAATTCGGGCCAGGTCTCTGAGGAAAATGGGGTTTCGTAGGTATAAGAAATTTGGATGGAGGCTATCGGGCTTAGATGCAGCGTGCCTTTTTATTAATATTTTATTATTATTATTTTCATGTTCCACACAATTGACCAGGATAAGCACACCTTTATTTTGACAGATCTCGGGACTTTTCACGGAATAGTGGATTCTTTCTCCAGTATAGGACCAACGTATTCCACCTGCCTTTCGACTGGGTTGGTCCCAGGCGAAGGGCCTATACTCTTTTCAGGATCCACCATTCGAAATGGTCTAGGTCGAGCATCTGAGAATTATAAGTCAGCCACTGTTTGTTATTTATTGTCTATATATTTTTTTTTGCGCACTTACTATGTATATTTTTTTGAACTTTGCATTTTTTTAACATATATATTTTTTCGATTTTTTTGATGATTTTTTTTTTTTGGGTGACCCACAATTCAAAAATGCAAAAACCGGTCGGTGCGTGAAGTGTCTGAAAAACTATATGCATTCTAACGTTGGCTTATGCAGGGGTAGGTGGCCATGGTGTAGGGTACAGTTCGAATATATTTACATGCGTGCACGTGTGTGCGGTATCTAAGCAGCGTAAAATCCTTATTTATTTTACGGATATAGAAAATAAAACAAGTTTGGCATGTCTTCTTTGTTTGTGTGGATTTTCTCGGCTTTTTAGTTTGAGCGAGCAAGCTAAGCACATCACATTAAGAAATAGAAAGAAAAGTGGGAAACTATATATCCTATTAATTACAAATTTTGGTCCTATGCCCCCAAAATAAAATGACATAATGAATGCGAGAGATGTACAAATATACTGAGTTCTGAGAATAAAGTGAAAAAAGAAAAATGAAGCGAAAGAAATAAATGAAAGAAAATAGAGCCGGAAGTAAAGCCCTAGCTCTTTTGTTGTGCTGCCCGGAGATAAAAAGAAACATTACACATATATCATATATATATAACAGTGTTTGAAAGTTTTTGATCGGCCAGGTACGCGGCGTTGTATGCTCCGGCGATACCACACTCTATTCAGAATGCTTTAAGGGTATCAATGGAGTTTCCAGCCAATATACTTAGACCGCCTTATATATATACATATATATTTGTTTTTTTTTGAAATTTTATATATATATATATATATATATATATATATATATATATATATTTTTTATTTTTTGATGATTTTTTTTTATACTCTCGAACATGTTCGTAACAGGTATCGGAACGAGACTGCTGCCAGATGGAGGATCATATCCACAAATATAGCCACGGCCGTAATGGGAACACTTTATTGAAATGCGTAAATTAATATAACGAGCATACTGCAGCCAGAAACAAAGAAAAGCCAAAAAAAGGTTTTATTTTATGAGTCTAGCCCTTCATTTTATTTAAAATAAAACGACATCCCCGGTAGAGTCGCCACTGTGAGGTTCCCGGGGTGCGACCCGCGCCCCGCGCGCCCTTGGATAGGGGTGCGCGTACGTGCGGATGCGGGACACCACTGCTCTCGTTCCACCCTCCCTTGTTTAGGGGAAGACGAAATCCAAAGTGCGAGAGGAGTCTTTGTCTATGTTAGCACGTTGGAATGTGCCTCGGTTGCCACGAGTGGATTTTGTATCCAAAATGGGAACTAAAGGTTTCCTCATGTTAGGTTATCCCTTATTTCGGGGATAACAGGATATGGGAATGCATTACCTTTCCATTCTCATTCTCCCTTTTTATCTTTCAGGGGAAAATAAAGAAGTGCAAGAAAAGATATTGCGACGCCCCCACTTATGGATTTATTAAAATAGCCTTATCGGATCGCTATGGGAGCTATGGGTTTCCCGCATCAAGTTATCCCTTGTTTAGGGGATACCGGGATATGGGAATACATCACCTCTATTCCGTATCTCCTTTTTGGGGAGAAACAGGGAAAGTGCAAAGAGGAATGTTGCGAGGCCCCCTGGATCGAAAGTTTTAGAGTCGCCACCTTTATTTTAAGGCAAAAATAAAGGAAAACCGAAAAGAAAAACCGAGATTTTAGAAAACGGGTTCGGGGGCTAAGTTACGAGTTGGGAAGGTGCTAGGCACCCAACTAGCCCTTTCGGTCTCAAAGCGTTTTTGGCTGAAGTATGCTCATTGTTATATTAATCTAGCAAATAAATAAGGTCTTATTTTGACAAGGGAAAATTAAACAGATACATTCGTGGCTACAGTATTTACGGACTCGCAGCCGTCTCCTTCCAATAATTACAAACACATTTAAGAATATTTGGTCATTATAATGGCTCTTTTACAAAATATTTCCTAGTCTAATCCGGGCAGCACAACGGCTTATATTGGCTACATTGTACCGGATTTTAAATACAACTTTGAAATAATAAATAAGAAAAGACAGAAAATGTAAAATAATAAAAAAACAACGCTCTTAAAGGTATTACCTTTTAGAGCAGTGGTGTGCTCGCTCTGTCCTCTTCGGGAGAGTGAGTCTTTTTGTTGTTGTTGTTGTTGTGTTGTGTGTTGTGTGTTGTGCGAATTTGAGCAGCGTGACTGCTTGTATTTGTTGATTTTGTTGTCTGAAATCGGGAAGCGTAATGGCAGAGTGTGTGTTTATGTGTATTTTTGTGTGTGCGTGTTCTTATGTATTTGTGTGTGTGTGTGTGTTTTTTTGGGAAGGGGACGGTTGGAGTGAGAGAGTATATGTGTGTGTGTGAGTGAGTGAGTGAGGGAGTATATGTGAGAGAGAGTGTGGGCCGGCTTGGGTGAGGGAAAAATGAGGGAGAGGGATTTGTGAGAGAGAGAGAGAGAGAGAGGGCGCTGGGTTTTTGAGGGAGAAAGAGGGCGCTGGGGCCTGGGAGTGATTGAGAGACAAATGAGAGTGAGGGATTATGAGGGATTGTGTGTGAGGGATTTTTTTTTTTTTTGGAGAGGGACGGTTGAGAGAGTATATATATGTGAGTGGGTTGTTTAGTGGGTTAAGAAAAAGGGGGGCAACCGGCGGCTAATGTTTTACTTTTTATTTTTTTTTTCTTTTTCTTTAGGCTTTTCCGTTTTTTATTCTTTTTTGTTTCTTTTTGTTTTCTTTTGCTTTTTTTTCTTTTTCTTTTGTTTTTCTTCATTCTTTTTCGTTTCTTTCTTTTTTTGTTTCTTTTCTTTTTGATTTTCTTTTGTTTTTTGTTTTATTTATCTTTTCAATTTTCTTTCTTTTTTTTTTCTTTTCTTTCTTTTGTTTCTTTTCTTTTTTTTTATTTCATTTCATTTCATTTCTTTTCATTTCATTTCTTTTTGTTTTATTTCCTTTTGCTTTCTTTTTTTTATTTATTTTTTTTTTTCATTTTCTTGATTTTTTTTTGTACCTTTATTCCTGAAACATACAAAAGATATTTAGTAGTCTATTTTGCAATATTTATTAGACAGCATAAAACAGGGGTACGAATTTGGGATGTCTACAGTAGGTAACAAAGAAACAAGGGATTATCTCAAATTGCTTCAGTCTCAACATAATATAATGTTATACGTTATTTTAGAACCCAAACTTCATGGTGATTATATTGCTAAGTTAGCCAGGAAGTTAAACTTCCAATATAGTCTTCATTGTAATCCAAGTAATCGACATATTTGTCTTATTTAGGACGACCATATTCAGATTTCCTTGGTGGACTCTAACTCTCAACAAGTGACAGTTCGGTGTAAGGTTGGAGATAATTTTAGTGTCTTAGTTTCTTGTATTTATGCAAAATGCGATCGAATGGATAAGCAGGAGCTCTGGGACTCTCTTGTGGATATATCGCTTCAATATTCTGAACCTTGGATAGTTGGCGGTGATTTCAATATAATCTCCCAGTCTAGTGAAAAGCTTGGCGGTGTGGGATATGATTGGCCTAGTATCAGAGACTTTAATGCTTTCCAATTTAGAGCCGGTTTATGTGATGTGGGTTATGAAGGTAGTCATTACACATGGTGTAATAATCAAGAGGGCTCTCATCGTATATGGCAGCGGCTTGACCGAATTTTATGCAATGGCCTCTATCAATCAAATTACTCGGCGTTGCGAGTTACTCATCTTAGCCGCATGTATTCAAACCATTCGCCACTACTTGTTGAGCTGCTTTGTATGAAACGTCCTAGGGGTTCTTTTCGTTTTCAAAGGATGTGGATGGACCACGTTAACTTTCAGGATTTTGTCAGGACACAATGGGAGAGACCTGTATCTGGCACAGCTATGTTTGTATTTCATCGCAAACTTCAGTTTCTTCGACAAAGTTTGAAGGTATGGAATTGGCAGGTGTTTGGGCATGTATAGCAAATGTTAGCTAGTAAACAGGATGATGTCAATAAGTTGGAAGTGGAGCTTCAGCAAAAATGGGACGTGGATATTGCTAGAAGGCTGGACTCGGCTTAATAGGAGATGTCTAAATTGCTAGATTGGGATATGGAACTTTTACAACAAAAATCTCGATACCATTGGTTTCTTGATGGTGACCGCAATACGGCTTTTTTCCATGCAAGTCTTCGTGATCGCGTTCGTCTTAATACCATAAAACTCAAAATGGATGATGGTTCTTGGTGCTCTGATCCAAATAAAATTGGTGATATTGCGGTGACTCATTTTTCTAATCTTTTCTCTGCTAGCCAGCATGTCATTGATGGTTCGCTTTTTACTTCCATGCCTTCTAAGGTAACTACTCAGCTGAATTCTTTTCGTATGCAAATGCCCATGGATGCTGAAATTTTGCAGGCAATCAAGGATCTCAATCCTAACAGCGCTCCTGGCCCCGATGGCTTTACTGGTCATTTTTATTTGGGTTGTTGGGACATTATTAAGGGGGAGGTTATAGCTATGGTTCAAGAATTTTTTGCTGGGTCTATTTTATCTCGAGGTTTGGCATCTACATCTCTCGTTCTTATTCCTAAGGTGGACAACCCGAACAGTTTGTCGGATCTTCGCCTAATTAGCCTCTACAACTTTTCAAGTAAAATCATATCCAAAATTATTGCTTCCTGTCTTGCTACTGTTCTTCCTTCTGTTATTTCGTGGGAGCAATCAGGCTTTGTTAAAGGGAGAAGTATTTAGGAAAATATCGCTCTTGCTCAGGAGTTGATTCATCGGATAGGTCGCAAATGCCGAGGGGGGGGGGTAACGTGGTATTCAAGCTTGACATGTCTAAGGCTTATGATCGTATGGAATGGGATTTTCTCAGATCCTCTCTTATATCTCTTGGTTTCTTTCCAACTTTTTGTGACTTAATTGATAGGATGATAAGCAATGTATGGTACTCAGTTAAGATCAACGGGGGAAGTTTTGGTTTTTTCTCATCCACACGGGGGCTTCGACAGGGTGACCCGTTATCGCCGTTACTTTTTATACTTGCCCAAGAAGTTTTATCTGTCCCTCTTAATAAAGCTGTCTCTGATCAATCCATTATTCTGTTCTCTCATGGTCGTGGTGGTCTCATGATTTCTCATCTTCTCTACGCGGATGACATGTTGATTTTTTGTAATGCTACGAAACGTTCTATTTTGGCCTTCCGTCAGATTATTTCCTTATATGAGAAGAGTTATGGGCAGCTGATTAATTACCAGAAAAGTGGGTTTTATGTTCATGAATCTTGCTCTCCTGCCAAGTCTCGGCATATTTCTAATTGGTCAGGCTGTCACCGCCAATCTTTTCCAATGTGTTACTTGGGTGTCCCCATCTTTTATGGTCGGATTAAATGCTCTTATTTTGAAGACATTGAGCTCAAGTTTCATCGTCGTTTTGCTGGATGGAAAGCTCGATTACTCTCCATGGTGGTCGTCTCACTTTGTTAAAATATGTTCTTAGCAGCATCCCTATACACATTCTGGCTGCAGTTCGTGTTCCAGTTTCAGTTATTAGTCGGATTGAATCTCTTATGGCAGAATTTCTTTGGAGCGCTAAGGGTAGTCATCGTACTAATTGGGTTTCTTGGCTTTCCATTTGTCGTCATATTAATGAAGGTGGTCTTGGTATTCGTTCTCTCAAGCAGGTTATGTGCTCTCTGCATGCAAAGATGGCCTGGAATGCTTTGGAGGGCAAAAGTCTATGGGCTCGGTTTGTCTATAACAAATATCATGGTGACATTGGTTTTTCTAGTTGTCCATCTGCAGCTCCTCAGTGGAAGGCTATCATGGCCCTGCTTCCGTTGGTTGCTCTTCATAGTCGATGGGTAATTGGCGAGGGTAGCAGATCCTTTTGGTTAGACAACTGGAGTGGTAAGGTTTTGGTAGGTCCCCGTCCTGTTGATGCTCAGCTGTCGGTTCATTAGGGCCTTTCGATCCTCGATCAGTTGCTTCCTTTAATCCCGGATCAATATCATCAGGCTATTTGTAATGTGGTTTGTGATCAAAGAGAGCCAGACATGCTTGTTTCTACTTTTTCCAGATCGGGCCGCTTTAAGTCTTCAGATTTCCTAGATGTTATTCGCTCCCCTTTGACAGCAAATCAGTGGTTTGCTAAGTTTTGGCAGCCATGAATTCCAACCAAAGTTAGTTGTTTTGCTTGGAAACTTTATAATGGTGTCGTTCCTGTGGATTTGCAGCTTCACATTAAAAGACTTTCCATTGTTTCTAAATGTCATTGCTGTTCAGAGCCTGATTGTGAATCCTTATCTCACTTGTTCCTTTCTTCGGACATCGCCAAAGCTGTTTGGGGTTTCTTTGCAGACATTTTCCATAAAAATGGTTTGTACGTTTCTTTTGAGCATCTCCTCGTGACTTGGTGCAAGGACAGTGCTACCCGTAACCAGCTTGGAGCCTGTTAATTTCTTGGGTATTTTCCTTTTTTCTTGCTGGGAAATATGGAAGGCCTGATGTTGTGCCATCTATGATTCTCAGCCCATGCAGTCGGGGAGGATTATTGCTCGAATTAGAGCTAGTTTTCATGATATTCTATCAGTCTATAGTCCCAAATCTTCTCTTTCTACGATGGCTAGATTGGGTATGGATCGACTTGGTCTTCCTGTTGTCAATCCTGTGCTTCGGAAGGGCAGTTGGGTTCGTTGGTCCACTCCGTTGATGGGTTTTTATAAACTAAATACGGATGGGTCGGCATCTCACGGTGATCATACTGGTGGTGGTATTTTGCGTGACCATCAAGGGTTATTAGTGACGGTTTTTTCGGCCTTTTATGGATCTGGCACTAACACAGGAGCAGAAGTTAAGGCTTTGCGTGATGGTCTCCGATTATGCCGCAACCTTAACATTAGTCATTTGCTGGTGGAATCAGGCTCTCTAGTTGTTGTTATGGTTTTATCCCATAAAACCAGTGCCCCAGAGAAATATGGGTATGAGTTTCGGGAATGTCTGTCTTACCTTGGCGACTATTCTATTACCCATGTGTTTAGAGAACAAAACACTGTTGTTGATAAGCTTGTTACGGTTACCCATGAGCACAGAGGTTTCAAAAGTTATAACTCTTCTTCGGATCTCCCTTGCGATGCCTGTCTCGCTCTATTTCATGATCGCGTTGGCCTTTATAATTATAGGAAACATGGTTAGCTTGTTTAGTTTTTCTTAGCTAGCAGGCTTTTTGTATTCCCTTTCTCGAGGTCAGGCTCCTTTGTCCCCCCAGTTTAAGGGTAAGGCTGGTTGTCCCCCTCTCTTCTGTATATTTTCTTTTATTAATAAAATTCTGCAGGGTGCCGCCCCTGTTTCCTAGAAAAAAAGATATAAGATTAAGTATGTAAATAATTCGGGAATGTAACTGTAAAACACTTAAGTAGATAAAAGCTGCTTAAGTGTATAAACAGTAAAAACAACAGATAGAAGAACATAGTATTTGGAGTGGTTCATAATGTTAAAACTGCTACATCCACTACCAAGTTGGTCAAACTTGGATTTTGAAGTGTACTAAATATAGTGAAATTCTAAGTGATCAATAACGGATATGTGTACAACAAAAACCAGTGTTTGAGAAGTATGATTGAACAACAATCATACACATGAAACAATCAAGTATTCTTTTAAAATTAGGAAAAAGTGTGCAAGAATACAATGATTGTCAAAACAAGAGCTAGAAAGGAATACGAAGTGAAAGAGCATCTAACAATTGCTTAAGGACTAGAACTCAGCAAGGGAAGAATTGCTAGAAGGAATCAGTAGAGTGTCCAGCCCTAGATTGAAGTAAATCAAATAAGGAATATCATTTGAGTGATGAATGATTTCCTTAACACTTCTATAATATGTTCTCTTATATCTTCTATCATGAGAACTAAAACATTTCAAGGAAGGAGTAGTTTGAAGGGATAAGTGAAATATTTTTACCCAGTTCTTCACCTCTTCCAATCCTTGCTCAAAAAACTTTATATAGAGATCCTTGAAAATAGCCGTTTGAAAGAGAATGAATAATCTTTGAAGAGTGATGATCCAATATATCTTTTAAAGCTTGGAGATCTTAAAGAGGATTTCTGATACAGAAGATATCACCTATTATTAGATCATAAATTCATAGATAAAGGTTAAATATATTTTTGCATAAAATAAGGAGAGTAGATATCTCAAGCATGTAGTAATAAATATGGTTGTTTAGCTAGAACATATGATACACAGTTCAATATTTAATGCAATGATAAACTATTGAGCAATTTAATGAATTTACAAAAAGTCTCATTTTGAACAGTTTAACGTTTGAAATTAGATGGGTAAGAATTAAATGTGTGAGAATGGCCAAAAGTGTTTTTAAAAAACATTTGTTTAGAATACTGTATGAAAGAATGTATAAGAAATCGTTTAAGTATTTTAATCAAAAGATTGTAAGTAGATAGAGTAACTTTAACGCGGTGACTTACACTGATTATCAGCAGATGCTATTTGCTGATTACTTTATCTTACAGTAGAATGATATATCTTTTTAACGAAAGGTTGATTTTTAGTTAAGCGTTTACATGAAAGTAAAGTCCACGCATTTTTGAAAATATTGTTTTAGGAATTTTTGAAAGTATTAATTTTGTAATTAGATTGAAGTGCATTATTTCAACATAGTACAATTTTCAGCAGATAGGATTTAATTATAGGAAAGCATAGCAGATGAAAACTAAATTTTAGATAACAATAGTGGCTGAGATTCGAGCTCTTTTCCAAGGCCTTTGCTGGCCCAATAGCAATGGTCACCATGATGCTATTGTTGAGATTGATTCCATGATTATTTGTGACTTGATTAATAAGGAGTATAACATCCCATGGAACCTGGCCTATTACGTTCGTGCTATTGGTTTGTTGAAGCATGATCTAAATTTTTCAGTTCACCACTGTTTTAGGGAGGCTAATTTTGTTGCTGATGGTTTGGCTAATCTGGCTGTGGACTCTGGTCGTGACTTCTGCTTTTACTCGGTTTCAGATTTACCCCGCTGCATCAAAAGTAACGTTCTTCTTGATGCCCAAGGCACTGCTAGGATTCAACGTTTCTTAATTTCCATTTTTTTGTTTCCTTGTTGGTTTTCCTTTTTGAGGTAAGGCTCCTTTGTCCCCCCGTTTAAAGGGTCAGGCTGGTTGTCCCCCTTAAGTTTGTTCTTCTTTTATTTCATTAATAAAATCCCGCAGGTGCCTCCCTGCTTTTTCCAAAAAAAAAAAAAAAAGGATTAGCAACTAGCTAGCTGCAGATGACTAAGTTACGATAAATAGATGAATAAGACATGTAAGAGTTTCCTACCTTAGTATGAGTTTATTTTATCTTTGCTTAAAATGACAAAACATTAGTTGTAGGTCTACCTGCTGAATTTCAGCAGGAAGAACTTTAGACTTGCTAAAGTCTAATCAATTTTATCTTAGATAACAACTAACTAATGTTATAATGCAAAACCTTTAATTTAACTTAATCTATTGAATTTCATATAAATATATCTTTTAGGGTGATATAAATTCAGTAGGTGAGTTTTTATAAATCCTTACTAATTGCTACTTGTTGTTTTATGTTCTAAAGTCTAATAAATGAGTTTAAGTAATTTTAAACATTTATGTTTCAACAGTCAAGTTAAACTTGTATAAATTAAATATGATAAATCTATTTTTAAATTAAGCAATATTTGAGAAAAAAAAAATCAATCTTTTCTCATTTTACTAAAAGTTGACACGTGATAATCATTTTATAGAAAGTTGCCACATGGTCGCACCCTTTCATAAATCTAGTAAAACATTTTCATTAATCGAAGGGATAAAAAAATATTAATAGAAATATAGAAAAAAACATAAAGATGTCATGTGGCAGCATCCATTTTTTAAAAAAGATTTTCTCATTTCCCCAAAAAAAATTCATGTGACAGCAACCGTTGTTATAGTAATTAGTAATAAACAATTAATAGATTTGTACCCGTGTAATGCACAATTTTAAGAAATTTTTTTTGCAAATATTCTTTATAATAAGATGATTTTCTAGACTTGTTTTAAGTAATTAAAGTTTTTTAATTAGAATAGTTTGAACAAAACTAAATAAATTAAATATTGAAATTGGTCATATGAATGGTAATTGAAAGGTTTATGTATGGATTTTTTTATAGAAAAAAGAACTTAAAAATGAATGAATTAATTATTAATATATTTATTAATTAGTATTATTTGTTGAAATTGATCATTTAAACAGATAGTTGTAATGTGACAGTAGTAGTTTCTATTAGTAGTAATTGATAATTAATAGATATAAATTAATATAAGAAAAAAGAAACAAAAAATTTTCTCGTGAATAATTGGTATAAATCAAATAGTAGGTAAATGAAAGAGAATGGGAATTGATGTGTTTCAGTCAAATTAAACGTGTATATATTAATAGGATAAAATCTAGTTTTAAATTAAGCAATACTTGACAAAAATAAAATAAAAATTATTTTTTTATTTTATATAAAGTTGACACGTGACAATTGAGTTATCTTTTTAAGATGCTCATAAATTATATAAGTCAATTGTTAATATGAATCATTTTTATATGTAGCAAAACCCAATGATTGATAGCATGACATTAGGAGATTTAGTAGTCTTTAAGTGAGAGATAATGCTTGTATAATAAAATATTTTATATTAAATTTAAAAATATTATTAATATATTATAGAAAGTTGTCACGTGGCAGCATGAATTTTTATTTATAACTTTTCTCATTTCACAGAAAGCCGTCACGTGGCAACAATGGCTTCTATTTTAGTAATTAATTATATTTTAGTAATTAACTAGGTTATTACCCAAGCGGTGCACGGTTGACCTAGTGTTGTTTCTAAAATTTAATTTTATAGACAAATATTCAAGCTGTTTGAATAAACCAACAATAACAAGACGTCCACAAAATAAATAAATTAATTAATAGGCGTGACATCACACCAAATAATCAAACCGAAAATTCATGTGAATTATAAAATCAAACAATTATTCTTAGTGTGAGTCTGAGATGCAGAGAGGGGAGGGGAAGTAACATGAAGACAGAGTCGTCAAGGAGGTGTTTGATAGAGGGGAAGTATTTCACAGTGGTTGTTTGTGGTGATAGTGGGACACGTTTAATCAAATTGGATAAAATCTATTTTAAATTGACCGAGTTTTGGTAGAATAGTAAAACTTTAAAAAACTTCTACCATGAGAATTGAAAAGTCCTAATCAAATGAAAATTGTCTAAATCAAAGGAGTGGTCTCCTGTAAGACGGTCTTACGGATCCTTTTCCATAAGACGGAGCCCCATTTAGAAATTCGCAGGACATAATAAATTAATAATATGTTATAAAAAGTCATAAAAACCAATCCGTTGAGATGGTTTACAGCGCATCTCATAAGGTTCAGCAATTAGTGCATGCGGTCATAGGTTTGAATCATTTTAGGGCTGTTTTTGAGTTTTATCATCAGAGATGTGTCATTTTGGCGTTGTTTATATTTACGATCAATCAGAGTGTTACTTTTAGGCTTGGCATGTGTCACTTTGAAAATAAAAGTGTGTCACTTTTGGATAATTGATGTCTTAGGTCTGATTAAGTTTTACTTAGTTACTTTAAATCAGAGTGTCACTTTTAAACATAGAATGTGTCGCTTTTAAGTTTTACGTGTGTCACTTTTGGCAAAAAGATCACTTTTATCTTTAATTTTTTATTTATAAGTGTCACGTTTAGTATGTCACTTTTAGGTATTAATTGTGTCACTTTTAGGCATTAGGTGTGTCACTTTTAGTAAAACAACTCATTTTTATAATCATACAATTTGTATCAATAAGATTATCACTTTTAGGCTTTGAGTGTGTTATGTCACTTTTGGGCTAGTGATTTTAACAACAATAACAAATTGAATACTACTGAAATATATTTTCTCATTCATAGAAATGTATATAATCCCAAGTGTCAATCGTTACAAACACAAAACCATAACTTTTTCAAGGTAAAATATATGTTTTTGAACTACGATATTACGAGCTAGAGCTTGTGATATTACTATAAGCTTGAGTGTTAGTGCTGTTAGATCAAATCTACTAAAAATTTTACATCATTAGATCAAATATGATATTTTCTAAATAATGATGTAGATATTCCAAATCACCACCAACTTAATCATCCAACGGCTCTAACATTAAAGCTCGTATTAATAACACAAGCACTAGCTCGTAATATCATTAGCCTATGTTTCTTACTCAAACTTACAAAATTTACTGAAAATATGTCTAAAATAATCGAGCGTTAGGAGTCTTGGAACCAAATTCCTTGGCTTGATGGGAATCAGAAAAACCAGTAGTCTTTTTCTTGCCCTTTTTAATACTTCTCTTAATTCTTTTTCTCCTTCCCTTCGTAACAGAGCGAGCAGGATCTAGGCATGTAGTAGATGAACTTGAAATATAAGATGATTCATTTTGGTCCGATAAATTATTTAAGGAAAAGTGTCACTTTTTAGTATTAAATGTTGTCACTTTTTAGTATTAAGAGTGTCACTTTTTAGTATTAAAAATGTCACTTTTTGTATTAAGAGTCACTTTTTAGTATTAAGAGTATCAATTTTAAGTATTAAATGTGTCACTTTTTAGTATTAAGAGTGTTACTTTGTATTTTAATAAAAATTATAATAAATTTTCATTTATAGTGTCACTTTTAACATTAAAATGTGTCACTTTTGTGTTTTTAATGTGTCACATTTGGTTTTAAATGTGTCATTTAACATTTCGTCAAAGTCCGTTAGGATCTGTCAAGTATCCCAAAGCAATTGATGCTAACGGATGGCTAACGGAGTTAACAAATGATTAAAACTAAATTTTAAAAATAGAGGGGCACAGGAGCAAATAGAGGAAATGAGCATTAAAACTAAAATTTAAAGCTGGGGCGAGTAAAACCACTGACCGGCCTTAGGCTAAACCTTAGAGGATAACCACTGACCAACTCACCTAATGAATTTTTGTGATAATTATTAACAGGTCTAATTATTAACCTGTGAATTTCTAAATGGAGCTCCGTCTTACGAATGTAGGATCCGTACGACCGTCCTACACAAGTCTTTGCCTAAATCAAATGTGATAAAATGTATCCGGTACAAACCGATTTTGGCAACAAAAAATGGTAAAAAAAAAAAAACTTTACCATGAGATTGAAGAGTTTTAATCAATTCATACACGTCTAAATCAAATGTGATAAAATTTATCCGTAAAAAAAAAATACCATGAAAATTTGGATTTCTAATCAAGTGAGACACATTTATATCAAATTAATAAAATCTATTTCATATTAACCGATTTTGACCGCAAAAAAATAGTAAAAAAAACTTTACCATATATAAAGGAGACACCATTTTTAAAATCTATCCGCTTTTATTTTTTTGCAACAAGAAAAAGGAGTTTATATTGTGCATAATGAAGTGTGTGTGTGTATATATATATATATATATATATATATATATATATATATATATATATATATATATATATATGTAGTACATTATGCATGATTTTAATATTTTTTTATTTTTGCAAAAGTTGTTTACAATAAGATGATTTTCTAAACTTTTAATAAAGAATTTTAAAAATTTATTAGAATAATTTGAAAAAAAAGGTAAATATTCAAAATTGAAAATATGAATATGTAATTGAAAGACTAAAACATCTGAGTTTTGATAAAATCTATCCGCAAAAAAAAAAAAAAAACTTTTACCATGAAAATTTAGAGTCATGATCAAGTGAAATATATTTAACTCAAATGTGATAAAATATATTCAGTATTAACCGATTTTGACAGCAAAAAATTGAAAAAAAAACATTTACAATGTATAAAGATAATATATAGTACCGTATGCTAGGTTTTAATAGTTGTTTTTTGTTCAAATTTTTTTTATAAGAAGATGATTTTCTAAACTTGTAATAAATATTTTAAAAAAATTAATTACAATAATTTGAAAGAAATGAAAAATAAGGTAAATATTCAAAATTGATCATATGAATATGTAATTGAAAGATTAACATCTATGAGAATTGATAAAATCTATCCGCAAAAAAAAAAAAATACTTTTACCTAGAAAATTAGAATTCATAATCAAGTAAAACACGTCTAAATTAAATGTGAGAAAATCTATCTCAGACTAATAGATTTTGGCAACAAAAAATAAAAAAAAATAAATCTTTTACCATTTATAAAGGAGACACCAGTTTTAAAATCTATCAGGTTTTAATTTTTAGCAGCAAAAAAAGAAAAATAATTGACAACTTCACAAGAAGGTGACACGTCAAAGCACATAATTTCTTTAAAACTTTAAGTATTCAATAGGAAGTCACCATATGACAACATCGCTTTCTGTCATAATAATAGTTAATAGATTAGTAATTAATAATTAATAAATAAAGATTAGTAGTAGAACAAATAACATTAAATTGTCCAGTTAATAAGTTGTATAAATTAAATAGTAGGAAAATTAAAAGAGATGAAAATTAAAGAGTTTCAGTCAAATTAAACATGTATATATTTTATAGGATAAAATCTATTTTCATTAAACGATAATTGAAAAAATATATATCATAAATCTCTATCATAAATTTGCTTGTACAACTATATCATAAATCTGTTTATCAAATTAGTTTTAGGATATTTATTTTATCTAATTAGAGTTAGGATTTTTAACTTAAACTAATCGATTTTGAAAAATAATTTTTTTTACAATTTCGAAGGTGACACGTGGCATCACAGAATCCTTTTTAAAACTATTAGCTTTTCACATAAAATCGTCACGTGGCAACAACGACTTATGTTTTAGTAAAAGTTATAGATAATTAATAATTAACAAATATAGATTAGTAGAAGAACAAATAACATAAAATTGTCCCATGATTAATTTGTTTAAATTAAACAGTATGAAAATAAAAAGAGATGAGGATTGAAGAGTTTCGGTCAAATTAAATCTGTATAAATTACATAGGATAAAATCTAGTTTAATTAAGGGATATTTGAAAAAAAAATAAAAACGTGAAGTTGACGCATCATTTTTATCCGTAAATCTTTATCATAAATTTGTTCGTAAAACTATATCATAAATCTGTTTTATCTTATCAAATTAGTTTTAGCATTTTTATCTTTTAAAATTAGTTTTAGGATTTTTTATCTTATCTAATTAGATTTAAGATTTTTATCTTAAACTAATTTGACTTAGGATTTTTATATTAAACTAATTGATTTTGAAAAAAAGAAAAAATATTTTACCATTTCGAAGGTGACATATGGCAGCACAAAATCCCTTTTAAACTTTTAGTTTTTTACAGAAAATCGTCACGTGACAGCAACGACTTCTTTTTAGTGATAGTTAATAGATGTTTGTGCGTGTATAGATAGATAGATCGATGGACAAACTAGAATTTTGACCCATTTTAGTAAAATACGTAAATTAATGTTGACATATAACATCACAAGTCCACACAAGGACATGATATATGTTAAAGATAAAATTAGTAAACTTAAACCAAAATCAAAACTCATTTTGGGAAATAAAATTTCAAAAATGGAGAATCATATAATGGTGGAGTATTAATTAATGAAAGAATGCATAAAAAATCGACTTCAACTTCTCGAGGTTCATTTTTATAATTGTACTAATAGTGGTTTGTTATTTTCAAAATAGAACCGTAATCATAATATGATCGTATTAAAGAAAATAGTAATTGTAACACTAATAACAATAACATGGATAATTATTGATTTAATAACTTGTTACCTTAACAAAATCTTTATCGGGCTAACCTCACAATTATTTGCACGTAAAACCAGTCTTTCAACTCATCTATGAAGAGAAAAAAAGCATGTCTACCACGATGGTTGAGAATCAAAGCACCACATATTCCCCAAAATCCGGCAATGAAACCCACAACCATACCAATGTAAACCCATTTCATCTACTCATTGTTGTCTTCTTCATTATCAACGATGGCTGGTGGTGCTTCATCTCCAGAGCATTTTGATGGAAGTGGAGGCCCACAAAGTCCAACATTCCCAATATAATTGGATGCATCAAAGCCCTGGAGTTGTGGGCCGGATGGTATTTTGCCTGAAAAGTTATTGTATGATAGGTCTAGATAACTTAAAAAATTCAGCTTAGACAAGCTTTCAGGTATTCCACCAGGTAGTCTATTTCTCGATAAATCAAGAGACAAAAGTGAATTTAGCCGACCAATTTCTTGAGGAACCTTTCCATGTAATGCATTTCTCGATAAGTTCAGTGCAATCAATTCAAATAGTTGTGTTATTTCACTTGGAATTTTTCCGGTCAAATTATTGCTCGAAAGATCAATGCTCTTCAATAGTCTAAGATTCTTTCCAAATTCAACATTTCTTCCTTGCCATCCTATCACTGAACGGTCACCGTAGCTAGCAGAATCAATAAAGCTCATCGGCCTAGTACCACTCCTCAAATATGTTATTTCATGCTCATTATTGATTATATTGAGTCCTTTATGAACCATGGCATTGAGATTGTTTAAACATGTAGGAATGGTTCCAGTTAAGTGATTCATAGAAAGGTCCAGGACCTGAAGAGCCATTAACAAACATAAATTTGAAGGGATGGTCCCAAAGAAATTATTTGATCGTAGGCTAAGAATGTATAAATCTGATATGTCTCCCCCTAGCCATGCAGGTACATGTCCAGATAACTTGTTTACTCCAACATCCAAAAACCGCAACCTTGTGCAATTTGATAAGGACAAAGGAAGCTCTCCGGAGAAGCTATTATTGTACAAATATAATGTCTCCAAGTTATATAAAGTTCCCAGGCAGTTGAATTTCCCAAAAGTTTGTTGTGTGCTAAATTAAGAACAGCTAGATCCCGCATGTTTCCTAGGCAATCCGGAATTCCTTCAGTTAGAAAGTTGTGGGAGATGTCAAGAAATTCTAAGGCTGCTTCAATTAGTTGACATAAGAAAGAGAGAGTTCCGGAGAACTTATTTGTAGAAAGATTTAATGATGTCAAACTTGAAGGGAATAGTGGTATGGGGCCCTCAAAATTGTTTGAACTGAGATCAATGACATGATACATGTCAAATATGGATGATAGATCCGTAATGAGCCTCCAATATTGCTTGAAGATAAATTCAAATATTTGCATCTTCCAGAGAGGTCCCAAAACCATGTCGGAATGTTATCTGAAATTCCACTGTCGGACACATCAAGATAGATGAAGCGTTGCTGAGTTTGGATCCAACGTGGAAAACGTGGGCCTAGATTGCATGACTTCAAGCTTATAAATTCTAGGCGAAAAGGGGAACCCATTGAGGGCTTATTCCAAAATCCAAATGGTTGAAGGACAAGCCCGAGTGGTTAGATGTGATAGATTAGAAAAGTGAGCTTACGTGACAACACCACCGAGAGAGTTGAAAGAAAGATCAATTTTTGAAGCATAGAAATTTTCCCCAAATTTTTGGTTAAAGTTTCGTTCAACTTATTTCTTGATAGTGTTAAAAATTTTAGGGAAGAAAAGTGTATGATGCTATTGGGTAATGGCCCAAAAAGTTTGTTACGATCAACAAACAACGACTCTAATGTAGCCTCTGGACACCCGGACAAGTTGTCAACAAAGTCCGAAAGGTTTCAACTTAAACCGTTGTCCCACGGATCGCCTCTTGCAAATCACACAAATTTCTGAATGATTTGGGTATAATGCCTTCTAGAAGATTAGAAGAGAGATCAAGATACTCGAGAGAAGGCATATAACTCCCGTATTCTTGCATGTACATTGTATGCTTGACTTCTTGTTTCTTGTTGATTGTGAGCATGTTTACCTAGTATATAAATGTCTTAGAAACATTCATAAGTCATTCATGAAGTCATAACATGTTTAGAATCATATAAGCTTGTTTGTTGAATGTTGGTTTTGATCGCTTTGATTTTGACCTTAGCGATTCCCTCGTTATAAATCATTGCTTCTATTTCGTCATACTAAGTGTTTGTTGAGTTCTTGGCCTTATATTCAAGTCATAACCATGTTGAAACAAGCCTTTTCATGTCAAGATATCCTAGTTTGATTGGTGTTTGATTGTAGTTTGATTAATATCCATTCGTCGCGTGATTAGAGCCTTGTTCTATCTTGTTCGGATGTTGTTCGGGTGCGTTTCCGACTTGTTTTGAGTTAGGTTAGACCTAGAATGGTTTCCCATAAGTTTGGGACCATTTAGGACAAGTTTAGACCAAGTTTTGGGTTAAGAGGCCAGGCGCCCGCATCTTGTGGCGCCCGCCTCAAGTCTTTGGGAGCAATTGCATAATGAAGCGATTTGGGAGGCAGGCCTCGGAGGTTGAGGCGCCCGCTTTGGGAGAGGCGCCCGCCTCAACATGCTGATACATTCACGGGATTTTTCCCCTGTTTTGGTATTGGACGCACTTGCACACCCTAACCCCCTATCTAAACCTATCCTAAACCTCCACAACCGCTTCCACTTAAGTCCCTAACATCCCTAACTAGTTGTAATGATGGATTAAGAGTTCATTAGTGGGTCATTAAGCCACAAAATCAGCTTGGAAGGAGACCACATTGGCGACACATGTCCCTCAAGTTTGGACCAATATAAGCCTTGCAATCATATTTTGACCCTCATTTCTCACCTCACTCTCAACAATTTCCTTTTCTCTCAAGCTTAGCTTCCATGGCTTCTTGAAGCTTTGCCAGTCTTCCCTCATCCATTCCTCCATTGCTC
>JABEVN020001213.1:0-25881 GCA_013146195.2 Codonopsis lanceolata | reverse complement strand
TAATGGCATGGACATTCTAAATTATCTCCGACTTAATCATCTAACAACTTTAATACTAAAGCTTATAATAAATTACTTCCTTCGTTACAAACAAATATTCCCTCTGTTCCAGACAAATAGTTCTCATTTCAAAGTCAATCTTTTTAAGAAAATATTATTCTTAATAACCCAATAATAATAAAATGACACTTATATGTCTTATTTTTTGAAAGTAGACTAGTTAAGTGTAACTTTTTAAAATGGAATATTGGACTATTTATCCAGAATAGAGGAAGTGGTTACTATACTATTTTGGGGACGTTTCACATTAATAGTTCACATTTAAAAATTACACCTACATTCTCTATAACATTTCAACTTTACCCTCCAATTATTGATATTAACAAATTAATTATGCTCAAACATTATTGTAGAGCAACTCTATAAGTATATATCTATTAATTATTAAATTTTACGAACACGAGCTTTTGTGTGGATATGATATGATGGGGGATATATATAACTAATCATTAATATTTCATCCGTTTTTAAATTATCGTTCACCTTTCGTTTTTCGTATATTTTTAAATAATTGTCTTCTTTAAAAACTTTCTATTTTAGAAAAACACTTTTATGACTTTACCCTTACTTTTTCTACCTATTTTAATTATGGCTACATACTTAAGAGCATTAAAAAAAACCCACATATTTTATCAATATTTATAATACAATCAATTACTTTTTCTTAAATGGTGTGGTAGGCAATATTTTGAAAACGAAAAATTTTGTAATTTTTCAGTACCCCAAAGTCCCTACCATCACTCTATAAAATTTGAGTTTGTTAGATATGTGGTTTGTTTAGGTATAACTTTTTTCTTTAATTTTTATTTCATAATTTGATAATGATTAAATTAAAGATCATCGTTATTTAGAACCATCATAATTTGGTTCTAATTTAACAACAATCACTAAATTTTATGTATTTTTATCATTATCAATTTTACACGACTTCAAACAAAGGCGTAAAGGCCATAATAAAATGAACGAAATTGTAATCGTCGTTAACATTGTCAAGACTTGAAGATGACGAAGTTGACTATTGTAGCATGTATGTTGACTTCGTCTTTAACGTATTTTTCCAAAAAAAAAAATATTTTCCCAATCATAATCTAGGTTTTACGCACCATACAATTTTTTTCCAGATTTGTGATCCCCAGGGTATTATTCAAGAATTTACTCTTAAATTAGAGTTCGAACATATTTTCACACCTAAATTGTCATGTATTCATCAATTTGAAGGTTGAAATGGTGAAGTAAGTGATGGGGGTGTTTAGAACGGGAATTTTTTCCGTTCGAGTTCATTTAGGTGCTAATGACTGTCGCCATGTGTCATATTACTAACTATATTGAAATTTTTTTCCATAACTTCTAGCTTGTTCATTTAATCGACATGATTCAATTTTTTATTTAGATTAAAATTTGATATGATCCATTCAATAAGCTAATACATCATGTTGGACGTTCAATTTTTTTTAAAAGACATGATTTACCTGAAAATATTTTCTTATGCATTTTAAAAAGATTTATTGAATGATTGAAAGTACGAGAATTTCATTTTTCAAAAATCATTTTTTAAAAATTATTTTAAAAAACATTTTCTTAAAACATATTATTTGTAATCGGCTAGATGAATTCGACCCCCAATATATAAACTATTCAAATAGATTTTGACAAAGACAGGAAAATCAATGATATTTAATTACTGCAAGTGATGCAACTTGTTCAATCAACCCTTGGCATAGCCCAAGATTATCCTCTCTAGATCCCAATGTCCTACATGTGGCCATGTTACTTTCATTAAAATAAATAAATAAATTTAATCTTGTCATGTACACTAAACTCTCATCTTTTTTTTTGTTTTTGTTTAAAGGTGTCCCCACCTGAAACTAAGATTGTTGATGGATCGGACTTTGGTCTGAATCCGATTCAAATCTGACATGAAATTTTGGATATGAATTTATATAATGGTCTAATAACTCAAATCTGAATCCGATAATATATATATATATATATTATATTAATGGATTGAATATGAATTTAACTATATCCGATCCGTTAATGATCCGACCCGATCTAAAAATAATATATTTCTTATTATACATTCATATACTAATTTTTTTTCTTCATATATTTATATTTATGATCAAATCAAATATTTAATAAGATATTTTAACTGGTAATGGATTGGATATGAAGTGACATTCACTTGATCTATCAGATTATCAGATCTGATCGGATCTGCGAAATAAAATTTCAGATTAGATTCATAATTTACATATATCCGATACATATCCGATTCATTGGCAGGCCTACCTGAAACCCCAAACTAATTCCCGAGTCGGGTAAAACCACTAAGTGACGGTAAAAGCTTTCCCAACAAAAAATTAAACATCATTTTCCACACTCTACTTAAGGATGTGTGAATGCATCTTAATCAACAATTTTCTTTTAATTTTTTTATTGGTTTTTCTTTTATTTGTTATTTTTTTTTTGTCAAATCTCATTTTAGTGGTGGGGTGCAAGCCACATAAGATCAAATTAACATTTGCGTTGGAAATGTCTGTTTTGACACATATGATTAAGAGTGTTAATTAACTACGACGACGTAAAATCGAATATGTTGTTGCATTGGTGATACTCTAAACCGTGATTTTTCTACTAGTGCTTGACTACCAAATATATATTACAAATGTTGTGGTTAAAGACCAATACATATTTATTTTTATTAGAGATGATCAGGGTATATGAAGTATCCATATATAATTAGACATTTATAAAGACATCTAACAAAATTTTTCAAAATATATTGCTTCATAATTAAATTTCCTTTTTGGGAAAGTATTTAATAATATATACTTTTTTTTTGTGTGAATTTTCTATCGACATTAGGGCATCACCATTGTGCCTTCTCAATCATCTTCATATTAAGAAGATGGCATTTTATCACCATTGCTAGTCTTCTTCCTATGCCAACTAGAAAAGAGAAAAAAAATTCTTCCTAAATAGGAAGTTATCATAGAGGCCGATCGTCACTCATTTTGTTGGAAAATGTGTGGGGGGAGAAGGGTTTTGTATTTATGTGAGATTATGTTAAATTTAATATTTTTTTGTGTAAGAAAGATTATATAATGGAAAGATATATTCTTAAGTAAGTAAAAAATAAAAATATGTAGTGCTGAGAACCTAATTAAGAAAATATATGAAAATTTTATACATCGGTGATGCTAATATCAAATCCACTTTTGAAATATGTAGATTATAAGATTATGTTAAATTTTATACATCGGTGATTGACAAGTTAACGGTAGATCTGATATTGGAATAGAAGATGAAATACACTTTTGAAATAGAGGATCCGAACTCCTTAACGAGTTTATCAATAGAGAGTACGGAAATTAGCTAGCAGCAACAACCAATCTAGGGAGCTAGTTTAAGTAGCAAGTATATGTCAAAAAATTTCCAAATGTCAAAGCATACTCCAAATAGATTTATGACATGTAAATAGTAAAATTAAAAGTTAAAAATGATTGAACACATAACTTTTTAAACTAATTTCTTTAAATAGTACATCTAAAAGTAAAACTTTAACTCATCCATCAAAACAAAAGTAGTAAAAAGGATAGTGTAATTATTCATGGATAAATCATAAAACAACTTTTTAGTACTAAGAAACTACGGTTCATGAAAAGAAGAAGAAGAAGACAATCATGATTTTGGTTTTCGACTATTATAAAATTTTATATTTAAATATTACTCTTACTAAATTATCTACTTTGAGCAAAAAATCGTTATTGAAGATCAAAATTAATAGTAGTAATTTTTTAAAAAAAGTAGCTCTTATGAAGATTTGCTTACGAATCTTAATTCGTAAGATAGAGTCAATTTTTTACCAATCTACCAACATATAATGTCGGATAAGAAAGATTCATCTTTAAAAAATATTTATAAAATCGTTTTACCTAAGATTTTACAATTTTCTAAATATCTAATGGAGGATACAAACAAGGACTTATTAGAGTTAGACTATGACCTTGATCAGTGCATTAAAACGCAGTTTTTAAGTTGCAGCTTGCCGAAGTTGGTGTCTCGAATGACTTTTGATGATCAGATGATGATCGTTTGTTATAACTGTTGAAGTTTACTTATGAATGTTATAAATTTGTTAAAAAAACTTGAAAATTAGTACATATTTTTATGTATATTTTAAAAGGATGAAATGAGGATAATCAAATATTTATTAATGAATAGTTGTTATGTTTAAAAAAACCAAAAAATTAAAATTTTTGCTTTGTTTTTTAACGCAAAAGGGTGTTGTACCTACTTATCGGCTGGCTTGTCAAACAAAGACTTTAAATATGACTTTCAAAACCAAAACCAAAACCAAAATCACTCCAAATAAACTACAACAAACCAGCAACTACTCTATAAACAAATGTCTGACTCCAACGTTGCGTGGGTAGTCAGGGTAGAGAAACATGCATGGGCATAGGAGTAATATAGTTTAGATTAGATCCAGGAGCATCATTCTTGTCCATTCAATAATTTTGATGTTTCACATTTTCGATTCTCCACATCACTTGGTATCGTGTCTAGGTTCATCATATCAATTATATGAATAAAATTTGAACAAAATATCAAACGTTCAGATTTCATTGGGGTAGTTGAAAATGTAATTAATTCATTTTAAAATAATACAAATCATCAATGCAATTAATGAAATTTTAGCCTGATCCAATGGATAATATTAATATAAATCATCAATGGTTAGTGAGAAGAAGTAATTATTGAAAACTTTCTCATATATATTATAAATTTCAATGAGGTCTTAGAATTGCTTTGCACCATAACATTTTTATAATCACAAAAGAAAAAAAAAAGTTTAGAGATGAAGACATGAATAATTGTTCGGTCTCGTACATAGGGTTAAAGAAAATTTCTAAAGATGGTCGATTTAAACGGTGGTGCACTGGTGCCTAGCTAATCAAATTACTTCAATTAATAGTTGGAGATATTTAGAACTCAGGCCATAATTGAGAGGGGGGAGTTTAGTAATCAAACAAAAGCGATTAGAAGAGTAGTCAAATACTCCCTCCGTTCCTAAATTATTGTCCTGTTGACCTGACGCACAGATTAAGAAAAAACAATTGACTTGATTATTTATATTGGTTTAATGTTTAGTTTCTTTTGAAGCCCATGTGTATATGGTCCATAATTAGAGTAAGGTGAAAAAGTAAGGATAAAGTGGTAAAAGTGATGTTCTAAAAAGGTAAGATTCAAAGTGGATAATTATTTTGAAACGGATGAAAAAAGAAAAGAGGACGATAATTTAGGGACGAAGGGACTAACAATTAAACAAATTTATGAGTAGTGGAAAAAAATATGTAAAATAAAATTATTGAAATGGAATAACAACGTGCGAGTGTTGTCATACGTGAGTAAGACCATACCAACGACCACCTCGACCCACCACGAGAAATTAAGATCCTCGGGATCTCAACCCTATGGAGTATAGTTTATGGTTCCATACTGATAATTAATTATCTAAGGTGACTGCATATCATGTCTTCCTATTGGGTAACTTATTTTTTTGATAAACAAATATTGAATGATCGGAAGAGGTCAAAGTTATGGTATTTCATTATTGGGAAAATTATACTAGTAATCATCATACTATTCGAAGGTAATAATTTGATTAACTATATTACAATATTCAAAATGTGACTAATGTACTTAGGTCATCTCCAGCAAAGAACCTCAAATTTGATTAGATTTTACCCCAAATTTGATTTATTTCAGCAGCAAACACTATTTCAATTCCAACCTATAACCTCAATTCTCACCCCAAATAAAATATTCCTTAGCATATTCTATTTTTATTTATTTTACTTTATTTATCAACATGTATATTAATTTGCTATTAACCTTTTTAAATAATAATTAATTATTAAGATTGCACAATTAATAATTTTAGTATATTTAATAGTTATATTTATGTTATTAATAATATTTAAAAATTAGTAATTTTTTAAACTAAATTGAAGAAATATAACTTAATAAACATACAAGTACTTGAAAATAATTTTAAATTTTAATATGTATGCATTTTTTTTAGTTTAAATGTGAAATTGGTGTTCTATAATTAGTATAATATTAATTTATTTATTTATTTGTAAAAGAAATCTACAAATGATAGAAAAAAATGTTATAAAATTATTGAAATAATAATTTTCAATAATTTAAAATACTTAATATTATTATTATTAATTTATATTATCTAATATTAGGTATTTATTAATTTTTAATACATTAAATTAAAAATATTATATTATAAATAATTTTAACATTTATATAATTATTAAAAATTAATTTAATAGCATGGAACCCACTAACCCCAAATCTGGGGTTATGCTACACTGGAACCCCAAATTTGGGGTAACACTGTAGCAAACTCCAAATTTGGGATTGAGTTTGGGGATCGGTTGGAGTAGAAAATGGGTGACCAAACCCCCAAATCAAGGATTTGGGGGTACCGTAGGAGATGCTCTTAGTAATTGGGTGCCGTCAACACCCATCCAATTTTATAATGATGTCGTTGACGTTGATTAATGGAGGAACTCTACGAAGAGTATTTTTGTCTTTCAATTGCACTATTTTCTTTCCTAAACATTGGATGAGACGTTGACGTCAAAGACAATATCGCATCCAATAGTGTACTGAGTACATTGGTCATATTTTTTATATTATAATGTAGTTGATCAAATCAGTTACCTACAAATAATACGATGATTATTTAGATAATTTTCTCTTTATTATATTAACAAAAATAGACAATTGCATGATATAGCCTTCCAAAAATATTCCAGAAAATAAAAAATCTTCAATAATATACACATTAATTGTTTATATTTCACTAAACAAGGTTTCACATAAAAAAGCCCCAGAATATCCTCCAAAAGTCTTTTAACTCTCATCATTAAGGAAATAAATTTATAAATTTATAAATTTATACTCCCCGTTCCACACACAAAAAAAATATATATTTGAAAAGTCTAATTATTAAAAAATATATAACTGGTCATAATTACAATAATAACTTAGCATAATTGATATATTAATATCAAATTAGTTTATACCTGTGCGATGCACGGTTCAAATAATATTTTTATTTGCAAAAACTATTTATTATAAGATAATTTTCTAAACTTGTTATAAATAGTTAAAATTTTAAATTAAAATACTTTGAACCAAACTAATATAATGTAAATATTGAAATTAATGAATGAATGGGTAATTGAAAGATTTGCATATGAAGTTTCCTTAGAAAAAGACCTTAAGAAATAAAGAAATTAATAATTCATGGATATAGATTAATTAGTAATTTTCTGGTGAAATTGATCATTTTAACAAAAATTCGTCACGTGGTAGCAGTAACATCTGTTAGTAGTAATTAATAAGAATTAAACTTTCATCCACAAGCAGTGTAAGATATTTTTTAAACAAACGACTTTTTTAATGTCACGTGGACAACCAAAATCTAAGTAAATCAAGACAAATGTTTTGATTGACACATATCATGAGCTAAGAGCCGATTGTGTAAAAAACTTCTACACAGCCGATGGATGAAAACTTTAACAATTGTTAATATATATATATATATATAGAGAGAGAGAGAGAGAGAGAGAGAGAGAGAGAGAGAGAGAGTTAACATAAACTTGTCCTGTGAATAACTTGTATAAATAAAATAGTAGGGAGATAAAAATTGATGAGAATCGAAAAGTTTTAATCAAATTAAACTTGTATAAATTAATAGAATAGATTGAAACAATTCACATAAAATTGTCCTCTAAATAACTTGTATAAATAAAATAGTATAAAGAGATGAAAATAGATTAGAATTGAAAAGTTTTTGTCAAGTTAAACTTGTATTAATTAATTAAGATAAAATTTAGTTTTAAATTAAACTATAATTGGAAAAACAAAAAAAATCTTGTCTTATTTTATAGAAAATTGACATGTTACAACCGTTTTACAAAAAAGCTGCCACGTGGCAGTAGCGATTTCTTTCTTAGTAATAGTTATAAATATAACAGATGGAGATTGATCATTCAAATGAGTAATTGAAAGATTTGCGTATAAATTTTCTGTAGAAAAAAGAACTTAAAAATGAAGTAATTAATATTAATAGATATATATTAATTAGTAAATTTTCTGGTGAAATCGATCATTTTAACTGAAGTATTCATGTGCCAGTAGTGACTTATGTTAGTAGTAATTAATATTAAATTTTCACCCAATTGCAGTGTATAATCTTTTTTATACAAATGACATTTGAACATTCACGTGGGCAACCAAAATCTAAATAAATCAAGACAAAGATTGTGATTAACACGTGTCAATGTGTCATGATCCAGGGCCGCTTGTGTAAAAAATATTTTACACCGCCAGTTGATGAAAAAATTTATTCAATTAATAATTAATAGATATAAATTAATAGAAGAAACAATGAACATAAAATTGTCCCTTAAATAACTTGTATTAGTAAAATAGTATAAGAAGATGAAAATTGATAAGAATTGAAGAGTTTATGTCAAGTTAACCTTGTATAAATTAAATAAGATAAAATTTGATTTTAAATTGAACTATACTTGAAAAAAAAATCTTGTCTTATTTTATAAAAAACTGACATGTGACGGTCATTTTATAAAAGTTGTCACGTGTCACGTGACAAGCTGCGATTTCTATTTTAGTAATAGTTGTAGATAGATGTGGAGATTAAAGTTGAAATATTATGAAGATTACAAACATAATTTTTGAAAAAAAGACACTTTAAATGAAACATCACAAAATGGTCTAATGAACTCTTTGTCTTGAATCTAAGGACAAAAATTCCCACACAAAATTCCTCAGTTAGTCGACATTAGCAGCTCAATTAGAAATATTGCACCTAATTACTGAGTACAATGGACATTTGAAATATTGCAATGTGGTTGGTAAAATCGCTTACCTACGAATAGTACGATGGTTATTTGGATAATTTTTTTTCTACTTTCTTTAATCATATCTTCTATTTAAGCACTGTTGTTTAAATTTATAGAAAATGTCCACCATAGTATCCCACGACTATCTTTAGGTTTTTTTTTTCTTCACAGTTCTCTTTTAGTCATGGCCGATCCAAAGGGGAGGCTAGTGAAGCAAAGGCTTTAGGCCTCCGAAAAAAATACTACTCTTTCCATTTTCAAATTATCGTTTTCCTTTCCTTTTTCGTCAGTTTTAAAATATTTGTCCTCTTTCAAAACTTTTCCTTTTAGGAAAACACTTTTATCACTTTACCCTTACTTTTTCTACCTACTTTAATTATGACCACATGTTCAAGGACATTAAAGGAAACCACACATTTCACCAATATTTATAATACAGTTAATTACTTTTTCTTAAACAATGTGTGTACTGATAGAATTCACGGCAAAGCAAAAGGTAGTATATTCATAAAAAAAGTTCTTCATCCTAGGGGTGACAATGCCTGGCACGACACGATAGCACGAACCAGCACGACACGGTTATAAAATACGATTACAGAGACAAATGGCACGATAAGCCCAGCACGACACGACACAACACGAAACACAACACGAAAGGCACGAAATTGTTAATATATTCAAATTAATATTTATTGTTATATTTATGATAAAAAAAGATAGATAATATGAAAACACGATAATGAGGCACGAACACGACACGATAACACGAATTGCCACCTCTACTTCATCCTGCAAAAGGTATACAACCGCATTATATACCAGCTACACAACTAATTATCCCTAGCCCAAGATACGAGTCAATCTCCTAATCTCTTGTTGAAATCCCAAATCAAAGGAAACTGAATAATTAGTGATAAGTACAAAAGATATGGAGATAATTCCGTAATCAAATCAAATCAAGTCTTTCATGTAGACACCCAATTTAGTTCCCATTTTATAATGTCCTATAAAATACTATTACAATTTAAAATATACTAAAAATATTTACCTTTTATACATTTTAGGGACCAAAATGTTAAAATGGCTAAATGGAGGGCTAAAAAGGGCAGAAGGAAACATGAAAGGGGCCAAAGTGCTTGGGTGCGGCGCCCAAAAAGTCATGTACATTGCTTGTACGACACCCATTTTGGGCTGTTTTGGCAAGCATGCTTCTCTCAACAATTTCAAACGTGGTACACATCCAATCCGGCGGCACGCTGTGAGGTTCCCGGGGTGTGCCCTCGCGCCCCGCGCGCCCTTGGATAGGGGTGCGCGTACGTGCGGATGCGGGACACCACTGCTCTCATTCCACCCTCCCTTGTTTAGGGGAAGACGAAATCAAAAGTGCGAGAGGAGTGCTGTCTATGTTAGCACGTTTGAATGTGTCTCGGTTGCCTTGAGTGGATTTTATATCCAATATGGGAACTTATGGTTTCCCGCATCAAGTTATCCCTTGTTTAGGGGATACCATGATATGAGAATGCATTACCCTTTCATTCTCATTTTCCCTTTTTTAGGGGAAAACGGAAAAGTGCAAAAAAGGATATTGTGACGCCCCCACTATGGATTTTATTAAAAACAACCTTATGGCCCATTCAGATCACTATGGGAGCTATGGGTTTCCCGCATCAAGTTATCCCTTGTTTAGGGGATACCAGGATATGAGAATACATCACCCTTCCATTCCCATTTCTCCCTTTTTTAGGGAAGAACGGGAAAGTGCAAAGAAGGAGTGTTGCGAGGCCCCACTGGATCTGAAAGTTTTAGAGTCATCATCTTTATTTTAAGGCAAATAAAGCAAAACCAAAGAAAAGAAAAATAAACCAAAGAAAAGAAAACGGGTTCGGAGGCTAAGTTACGAGTTGGGAAGGTGCTAGGCACCCAACTCGCCCTTTCGGTCTCAAAAATGGTTTTTGGCTGAAGTATGCTTATTGTCATATTTATCTCGCAAATAAATAAGGTATTAAAAAGACAGGAAATTTAAACAAATACATTCGTGGC
The DNA here is from genome assembly GCA_013146195.2 of Codonopsis lanceolata. NCBI lineage: Eukaryota > Viridiplantae > Streptophyta > Magnoliopsida > Asterales > Campanulaceae > Codonopsis > Codonopsis lanceolata. The sequence goes on along the minus strand of JABEVN020001213.1, from coordinate 14,824 downwards.
TACATTATTTACGGACTTGCAGCCATTTCCTTACAATAATTACAGACATATCTAAGAATATTTGGCCATTATAACGGCTCTTTTACAAAATATTTCCTATTCTAATCCGGGGCAGCACAACGACTTATATTGGCTACATTGTGCCGGATTTAAATAACAACTTTAAAAATAAATAAATGACAGAAAAGTAAATAAATAAAATAAACGGTGCCCTTAAAGGTTTTACCTTTTAGAACGGCGGTGTGCTCGCTACGTCGCCGGGGAGAGGGAGTCTTTTGTTGTTTGTTGTGTGGTTGTTGTTTTGATTTGGGGGCTTATTTCGAGAGTTTGGGCTTGTCAACTCGGGCAGTGGTGACTTATTTGGGTAGATTTTGGCCTTTTTGGTTGGGCGGAACCTAGGCTTAGTTTTTTGACTTTTCAGCTCGTTACTCGGGCAGAGTAATGGCTTACTTTGGGATTTTTGGACCGGGGAAGTGAGGTGGATACCTAACAACTAGGCTAGGGATCACTTATAACCTATGGGTTTTTGATTTGGCAGAGTTTGGATGGGGTTTGGAGACTCTAGGGGCTTCCACTCACCTATCCCGCACCTCTCGTACTAATATATCGGCAGAGCTTCGCTGCGATTAAAATCGCGGAGGAAAAATTGAGCACTGAAATGAGAAGCCGGAGGCTTCTATTTATAGTTGAAGCGAGGACACGGAATTCTCCAATTTGTTCCTCTGCATTGATCGATTGTGCGTGCGCTTCGAAGCTTGTACTTTTTCTTTCTGAGAGAGATGAATAGTGAAAGGCTTGGTGCCAACTTTGCAACCCTTGGTGCGGCACCAAGGCAACTATTCCACTTTCGTTTTTTGCACTTTCCCCCTTGCAGTTCACTGTTTCACGCATCCTGCTTTTCCTTTCGCATTTTTGACTCCTGTAACTTGACATTTGTTAAGTTTTAACAGTTCTTGATATTTTATGTCAGTCACATACCAGTGGTACGAAATTGGGGTGTCTACACACGCCCAAAAATGCATGTACGACGCCCATTTTCCTTGTTACTCAACCCAAGAAACTTGCTACAGTTCGTGGTGGCTAACCCCCTACAAATCTAATATGCCTCCTAATCGTTTGATAGGTCTCATTCTTACACCACAAGCTGTCCCTCAGCTCTCACTCTTACAACGGAAGCCACCCTAGCCTTCGTATAAAAAGTTTCTCTCCCAGTTAAAAAAAAAAGAGAAGGAAGGATACGAAAGGATAACCAACATTCTTCAGGAAGGAAAAGGAGAACTCTCCCTCTTATCTTCCGTTTCATTCTACAGACTGCTGTTGCTTATTCTGAGCGGAGCACACACACACACAAAACAAAACAAAACAAAATTGACTTTCTTTCTCCGGAAGACAAAGGGAGCACAAGAAGACAGCCTAAGCCTAGGCGTACTGGGTACAGACTATCACACTCCAAGAGGTATTGGATCCCTGATATTCCGTCCCTATAAATAATTCATTTAGTTTGTAAGTAAATGGAAATAGATATATCTTGTGGATCCGTATATATTTCTACTATATATATATTTCTACTATATATTTATATATAGTTAAAATTTGTTTTCTTTCTCTGCTTATATTTTTAGCCTATGTAAAATTAGTTATCCTGTTCAGTTGAATTTTTTTTATATACAACGTAAATAAATGTTTTCCTTTTAAAAAAAGTTTGGTTTGTATAGATTAGCTATGGAATATTTATTTCCTTTAGTTCGTTTATTTTTTATTTTTGTTAGTATTTCATCTTTTTTTACTTAATCAAAATAACAAAAAAAAAAACCACGTTGATGTTTCTTGTATGTATATATACATGTATCCCCTAGAGTAAATAAAAATAAACTAAGCATGTTAGAAAATCCCTAGAGATCGAAAAGGCGAGTTGGGTGCCTAACCCCTTCCCAACTCGTAGCTTAGCCCCTGAACTCAAGATTTTGGTTTTCATTTGTTTACCCTTTAAATAGAGGTGGTGACTTTGTACATATTTTTTTAGAGTCCACAACGAGGCTGGACATATTTCACACGCTTAAGTTTTGAAACCATTCATTTCTCACGCAACGAGGTGAGGTTCTCACAGTGTGCCCAGTCAAAGAGGACAATAATTTGAAACAGGAGAGAGTACTTATTACTCCCTCCGTCCTTGATAAATGTTCATACTTTCTATTTTATGATGTCCCAACTTCTAACTAATGTTCCTAAAAACTTTTGGTATACAAATTTTCTACCATTCTTCCTAATATATCCCTTCCTTTAATACTATCATTATTGCACATCCTAAAGAGAAAGTGTGTTTAATGAGTATTATTGTCACAACATATTTTACAACACATCACTAATTACATTTCTTAAGCCATGTGTTTTGTCCAATATGAACATTTATCTGGGACGGAGAGAGTATAATTTTTTAATATTAAGGCATTTCTAGTTACGTAAAAAATGTACTATTCATAATGACAATGCCCGACCCAAAATTTGGTCACGAGGTGCGTATGTGCAAGACTATGTGCTAGTGACATGAGCAGAGATCACGTGCCTAACACGAGCACCTACCTCATTGAACAAAATAAAGCTCAAGTATTTGATCAGACACACCATCTGAGCTAAAGTAGTTCGCCCAAAGGATACTACTGAACACGAAGTTATGCCCAGGGAGAATCACCTAACAAGTGAGCAGAACAATCCTGGTCGGGATACATCAAAACCTCATTAACCAAGGTGTGGGTTCCCGGGAAATTGCTCCCGCGCCCCGTGCACCCTTGGATAGGGGTGCGCGTACGTGCGGATGCGGGGACATCCACTGCTCTCGTTCCACCCTCCCTTTTCTAGGGAAAGACGAAATCAAAAGTGCGAGAGGAGTCTTTGTCGAATAAGCGTTTGCGTTTGAATGCGCCTCGGTTGCCTTTAGTGGATTTTTGATCCAATATGGGAGCTTTTGGTTTTCTATGTCAAGTTATCCCTTTTTAAGGGGATACCAGGATATAAGAATGCATCACCCTTCCATTCTCATTCTCCCTTTTTTAGGGGAAAGCGGGAAAGTGCAAGGAAGGAATGTTGCGGCGCCCCCACTATGGATTTTATGAAAATAACCTTATGGCCTATTTCTGATCACTATGGGTGCTTTGGGTTTTCTACATCAAGTTATCCCTTGTTTAGGGGATACCAGGATATAAGAATGCATCACCTTTCCATTCTCATTCTCCCTTATTTAGGGGAAACAAAAAAGTGCAAGGAAAGATGTTGTGAGGCCCCACTGGATCCAAAATGTTTTAGAGTCGCCATCTTTATTTTAAGGAAGAAATAAAGCAAAACCAAAAAAGAAAACCAGAGATTGTAAAAAACGGGTTCGGAGGCTAAGTTACGAGTTGGGAAGGTACTAGGCACCCAACTCGCCCTTTCGGTCTCAAAACAGTTTTTGGCTAAAGTATGTTTTTTGTTATATTTATTTAACAGATAAATAAAGCATTAACTGCCTACAAATACATCAATTTGTCTACATTATTTACAGACTTGCAACTGTCTCTTTACAAATAATTACGGATATACTTGAAAATATTTGGTCATAATAACGGCTCTTTTTAGTGCTATTTCCTAACTAAATCCGGACAGCACAACTGCTTATATATCTACATTGGGCCGGATTGAAAATAACACTTTTACAAAATAATAAATTTAAAACTTACCTACTAACGGACTAGGGTGTGCTCGCTCTGTCCTTCTCGGGAGAGGGAGTCTTACTCACTCAGGCAGAATGACAGCTTATTTGTGGTGGTTTTGGCTTATTTGGTTGGGCGGAATAACGGCTTATTTCGGGTGATTTCAGCCTATTTACTCGGGCAGAGTAACGGCTTACTTTATGGTTTTTGGGCCGGGAAAATAAGGTGGATACCTAGCTGGGGGGGCTAAGGCTCACTTCTATTGGTTGGTTTTGTGTTTGGAGGAGGTTTGGCAGGGTTTCGAGGCTTTTTGAGGTGATCGCTCACTATCTCACTTCGCTCTCTATTTCTTCAACGTAACGAGTACGCGGAGAATTTTTATCGATGAAATGGTGTACTGAAGGCGGACCCCAAGGCCTCTATTTATAGGCTGGATTGAGGACACTGAGGGAATTAATTTTTCTTCATTAAGCATCAGCCACTTGTACCATCCGCAGAGAGATTTGAGCTTTTCGGCAACTGTAGCAGAACCTGGGAGCCGGGAAGGCCTTTCTTGGCGCCACCAAGCTCAAACTTGGCGCCATGCCAAGATTTGGCATGGGTGGTGCCAGCACTATTCACAATTTCAATTTTTTGCACTTCAAACCCTGCATTTCATTCTTTTGCGCATCCTGCTTTGTCCTTTTGCACTTTTGACCCTGTAACTTGACATTTGTTAATGTTTTAACAGGTCTTGATATTTTATGTCATGTCACATACCTGGGGTACGAAATTGGGGTGTCTACATAGCCCCTCAACGATGGAGTCTACGGGTAACCCGTAGCTTACTGAGTAGACGAACATCGTTGATAAGAAATAGACTCTCCAATTTCGTTCAATTGTAAAACGAGGGAGAAAGATGCAACATGTAGTGGTTATAATGCAGCAATTTATAATGTGAGACAAACCTCCATATCCTAGACATTTTTAGTCAGTTATAGCAGGTTATCGCAGTTTTTAAGCAGATATGCAAATTAAGTGCTTTGATGGTCGGACCTACTAACGTAGGCTGCCTACATATCCCTTAATAAAAGGAATCAGTAGTTCGGCCAAAACCTAAACTATCATTCGTGCAACGGTCGTGCCTACCGAAATAGGCTGCCTACGTATCCTTATACAAAGAATCAGACCGAGACGTAGTTCATTCAGTCAGGGGTCCAAGTGTTGCGGTGCAAGTGCGGGAATGCTAAATGAGCAAGTGCATGAAAAGCTTCATCAAATGAGTGCTGCAAAGGTAAGTATAACGTGCTGTGTTTGGTCGCGTCTACCGAGATAGACTGCCTACGTATCCTTAGCCAAGGAATCAGACCAATCGTAGCTCGCCACGCGGCTGTGCGGCATGAATTGTTTCCTTACGAACTCAGCCTCTACTGGAGAACAAGACCATTCCCTATGAATCCGGGGTTGCGTGCCCCTTAAAAGAAAGTTTTCCAACACAACGAAAAATGCATGGAATATACCGCCTCCTTAGGAACTCACCCTTCATCGGAGAACAAGACCTTTCCCTATGAATCCGGGGTTGCGCCCCTTAAAGGAAAGTTTCCAAACATCATACAAATACACTGCAAAAAGGAAAAAATACCTTCCTTTTCTTACCATTGCCATGCCCGTGCGGCAAATTGCTGTTGCTGTTGCTTGCTGCTTTACGCTGTTCTTTGCTGCTCTTGCTGCACTTTGTTGGGGATTCTTCTTTTGCCACCGTTCCAGCCCTTGCTGGAAAATCTTTTCCCCTGTTCTGCTTATGTTTTCGGCTTTAGCTGGAAAATTTTCTTGATGCTGATGCATTTTTTCTTTACTGCTCTTTCTAACCTTGGTTAGAAATTTCTTTTTTCTTGCTGCCGCATCTTTTGGTTACAGCTGAAATCATCTTTTCTTTGCTATTGTTTTTTTTTCGCTTCATTTTCTAGCTTCAGCCGAAAGTTTCTTCTTCTGCCGCCGCATTTCTTTTGTTGCATGCACTTATAAATTTTTCCTTTTCTTTTCTTGTACATGCATTTTCCCCTCTCCCGATTTTTTTGTTTGTTTTTTTTTCTTTATTTGGTCCGCCTGGATATACTTCAGATTTGCTAGATTTTGGCACTGTTTGACACTTTTGAAGCATTCCTGGCTTTATTAATAATGCTTATGCATGTCCTATCTATGCCTAAATGATACAATTAAGCAATGATGCATGAAATTTATATGATTTATTTTTACGATGCCTGATTAGACTAGTGGTCACTACTTGACCTTATTATGCATGATTTAAACTATAAATGCAAATGGGGCTTCATGATGCATGCTTATGCTGCAGGGATATAGTGAATGCCATGGGAATATTTATTTTCATGATTGGTGACATTTTATTTTCTTTTTAGCGCACCCCTAATGCAGCTTATTGGATGATAAATGCAAATTATGGATGCATGTACTATTTTATTTGATGTAAATGTGATGCCTAAAATTTACAGGATGCTTATTAATATGATGCATGGATATTTTCCTATTTTATCATGCATGCAATAATGTAAAATGCAGTACATATCTTTAAGATGCAAAATGCACTTTTATAATGCCTATAATGCAAAAACATTTATCTAGATGCAAAATAATACATAAAAAAAATTTGTTGTTTTTTTTGTTTTTTTTTTGTTTTGTTTTTTGTTTAAAATCTATACAAACATTTACAATGCCATCTAATTTTATATGATGCAACATTAAAAAAAAAACATGCAGACTCAAGATACACGCACAAAGCAAAGCTATACCGACCTAACAGGTAATGGCACGCTGTATTTCCAAAATTGATTTTAAAGGAATATACCTTCGGGCTCGAGCAGGCTTCCCTTTCTTTTTTTTTTTTTTTTTTTTTGATATGCGGGGAAAGAAAAAGGCGGTCACTTCCGTCTGTTCTCGGCCATATAATTGTTGCAGGGCTATACTTGGCATAAAGCTATTCTCACAACTCCTGCATTTTTCTTCGTAATCAGACAGGGCAGCCGTGAATGATCGGAATCCAAGTCGTCTGGCTGACAATGGCAGTGCGGACAATGAATAGGACGAGGACACTTCTGGTGCTTATGCTTCTGATGAGACTGAGCCTTTTCTGTGCCTTGCAAAAGAAGTATATGGGACCGGTCGGGCGGATTCCGCAGGCACTGATGGACCACTCCAGGGCTTAAGCTGCAAATGAAGGATAGTTTTGGGGGAAACAAAAGGGGTAGAGGCAATAATAGATATGTACATGCAATTAATGTATAATCTAAATTTCTTTAGCAATTATTCCTAAGTTGCACCCTAGGACCTGTAATATTATATTTTAGTATTTTATTGCGAGCTTCCTGTCGTGGTTTTCTTTTTTCTTAATCGGTCGAGCCCCTTGCATCTTTGAAGACTGAAGGTAGGATGCCGAGGTTTCAAATAGTGCTTTCCCTCTCCTTATTCTCCTGATATATATATTTTATTTGACTCTAACTTTTGCCTAGGCTGCCCTTTCGAGCTTTCAGCCTAGCGAGCCTTTATTATTATTATTATTATTATTATTATTATTATTATTATTATTATTATTATTATTATTATTATTATTATTATTATTATTATTATATATATATATTTTTTTTTACTTGCTCTAATTTTTGCCTAGGCCGCCCTTTCGGGGTTTCAGCCTAGCGAGCCCTTATTTCTCCTTTTTATTTGTTTTTTTTATATGCCCTAACTTTTGCCTAGGCCGCCCTTTTGGGTTTTCAGCCTAGCGGGCTGGAGAGGGAAACACTTGCCAGATAGGGTGGCTCGGGCACAATACCTTTTAAGCTCGTTGAGATTGGAGGGTTGAACAAGGTCTTCTCTTTTCTGGCTTGTGAGGAGTACGACATCTCCCAACCGGATCTCTTTGACAACATACGGCACATCGTGGAAGAGAGGGGTAGCAGTCTCTTGATAAGTAGCCCCATCATTTTTTAGCCCAGACAGCATGACATGATAGCAGTAGGTCTTCCAGAGGGGGTGGTGAATGAGGTCTTTTCTTGGTCTTCTACTGCCATTTTGATTCGAGTATAGCGCAGCATGCCGTCGACGGAGGATCTGACTTTCTGAGCAGCAACTGCATCTACCACAATATTGATATTGGGTAGAGAGAAGTCATCTTTGGGCGACGCCTTGTTGAGGTCGCGAAAGTCTACGCAGATCCAGACCTTCATGTTGGGCTTGGGAACGGTCATTATATTGGACAGCCTGATCGGGTATTTTTTTTCTTTTTTTTTACTATCCTTTTTTTTTACTACCCGAATGAAGTTGACGTGCAGCTTTTTAAAACTTGTAGTGACCATTCCGACTTGATGTGGTGGAGCTTTTGTCTGATTGGCTGAGCATCCGGATATATGGGGATCCGGTGTTCAACTATGGCTGGATCTACCCCCGACACATCTTCATGGGACCAGGTAAGCATGTCCACGAATTCTTTGAGGAGATCCATGAGTGTTGTTTTTTTAGAGTCTTGCAAGTAGTTGCCGATTCTGACTTCTTTTGATTTCATTGTCCAGCCCCAGATTGATAGTGGATCAGTCTTCAGTTGCTGTTGGCGAATGATGTTGCCCCTGATGCTCTACTGACTTTACAAGCTCAAGCAAATATATATATATATATATATATATATATATATATATATATATATTATCTTTTGGTGTCCTTTTAAATGACTCGTTATTATAATTATTTAATGCGTCTTTTAATGTAGGTGCAACTAAGAAATAAGCAAAGACTTTTAGATTATTATTAAAAGCAAACCGTACAGGGTTTATTACATTATTGAGGATTTGGGGTTTGAGATCCTCAATTTTATGGAGCGGATAGGTAGATGACCAATCCGTAAAGCTAGGGAAAGGAATAGGGATAATATATCTGAAGCGGTCCACCAGATCTGCGGGCGTCAAAAGCGGGCCGGTCGTAGTATACTAGTTAGAGGCTTATTAGAATTAGACTCAAACTTCGGCGAGGGAGCTTCTCATAATCGGTGCCTCGTCATCACAGGAAGAAGCTGTCATCAACCTCAATCATATCGATTTGAGGTAGAGGGTTATTGACTACATTTGGTGCAGGAGTGGGCTTTTCAATAACCTTATCATCTATAAGATCTTGGATAGCATCTTTGAAGCGAGATAACATTTGTCGGTGAGGTGACCGCAAGCGATGATATTCACGATCTTGGGCATGATTCCGAGTCTGGGCGGGGGTTTGGTGGCTTATAATTTTCCATGGGCTTTAACACTCCTTGTGCCATTAGCCCTGCGGGATCGGGGCTGGGAGGCTTGCGGTTCATCATAATGCCGGTTCGATTTACGAAATTTACATTCGGGCCATTATTCCCTCCAACTGTGTTGACAGACCTGTCCGCTCCATAAGACCATGGAACAATGCCATAACTTTGGGTAGGAAAAGTGGCTGATGCATTCCCTACCATATTGACGGTTGGTGCGGGTGTGGCTGCGGCTGTCTTCCCTTTAGAGTAACGGAAAGAGCTAGGAGGCGTATTGACTTGTAATTGCCCCGTTCGTATATCATCATCTATACAGGCTCTTATCTCCACTATTTCTTTGAAATTGGTGTAGGGGAGATACCGCATGTGTTCCAGATAAATGGGCTGGAGGTTTTTAATGAACATTCGGCATGACTTCGGTGGATCGGATGCATCAAGGTTTGGGCCAACTTTCTTTTCCACGACCACGAACTCGGCCAGGTTTCTTTTTTCCTCTGGGTGCACGACTCAAGGTCCCTTCTATTTTCGGGGCTGGTGTTGTCTTTGTACCTTTCGGGAACACTTGACTATTTGGTCCCATGTATTCATGGTGCTTGCTATCAGACAACATTAGCCATTGTTTGGCGACCCTATTAGGGTGAGGTGAAAATTGGAAGCCATAGCCTCAAAGCTAGCTCCCCTTGACTGCATGCCAGTGGAATAAGATTTTAAGTGGGATATAGGGCATCCAGTTCCATCAAATTTTTCTATGTCGGGCATTTTGAATTTGAAAGACAATATTGCCGCAGGTTGTAATGTCAGTGCCCGCGTAGAAAATTCTCCTTTGTTGAGAAGTTTGAGTACCATGGCCTTTATATTTTCCACGTCGGCCTCTACTTTGGTGGCTGGGGGAGTTGGCTTTTGGTATATACTTGTTGGATTAGGGAAGGCTGGTTAATTTAAAGGCTGCGAAGTCGGTAGGATTTTTTGGATATGGATATTAGGTGGATAAGGATTTTGGGTTGGTGGATTTTGGGAAGATGGATTTTGGATTGTTTCGGCTGAGCGGCCAGGTGTAGACACCCCAATTTCGTACCCCTGGCATGTAACTGACATAAAATATCAAGAACTGTTAAAACTTAACAAATGTCAAGTTGCGAGAAGTCAAAAATGCGAAAGGAAGCGAGGATGCGCTTGAAAGCTGAACTGAGGGAAAGTGTCAAAATTTCAAAGTTCAAAAAGTAACTTGGGTGCCCCACCAAGGCAGCTTGGTGCCGCACCAAGCATAAGCTTGGTGGCACCAAGCATTCTTCCATGCGTTTCTCTCACAAAGAATAAGTACAAGTCTTTATGCTGAGGTACAACTCATGATGCATGCGGGAGAAGAAATGAAAGAATTCGGCAGTGTCCCTAAATGCAAGTATAAATAGACATGCCCGGCTCCCGTTCGAACACAATTTCACTTCGCGATTTTTAGATCGCGCGAAGCTCTGCCGTTTTCTCCGATAACTTAGTATGCGAGAGGTGCGAGATAGGTGAGTGGAAGCCCTAAAATCTCAAACCCGGCCAAACTACGCCAAATCAAAAACCCATAGGTTATAAGTGATCCCTAGCCTAGTTGTTAGGTATCCACCTTAAAACCCAGTCCAAAATCCCAAAATAAGCCGTTACTGCGGGTAGCGAGCTAAAAAATCAAAACTTAAGTCTAGGTTCCGCCCAGCGAAAAGGCCAAAACCTACCCAAATAAAGCTTTGTCACTCGCAGTTGACTAGCCCGATCTCAAAAGCCGATCTCAAATCCGATCTCAAATCCGGTTCAAATCCGGTTCAAATCCGGTTCAATTCCGGTCGGTTCAATTCAAAACAAAGACTCCCTCTCCGAGGAGGGCAGTGAAAGCACCACCGCTCTAAAGGTAATACCTTTAAGGCGTATTTTATTCATTTATATTTTTCCTTTTATTTATTTTCAAAAGTTGTATTTTAAATCCGGCACAATGTAGCCAATATAAGCCGTTGTCTTTGCCGGATTAGATTAGGAAAAATTATGTAAAAGAGCCGTTATAATGGCCAATATTCTTAAATGTGTTTGTAATTATTGGAAGGAGGCGGTGCAGAGTCAAGTAAATAATGTAGCCACGAATGTATCTGTTTAATTTTCCCTTGTCAAAATAAGACCTTATTTATTTGCTAGATTAATATAACAATGAGCATATTTGACCAAAAGCGGCTTTGAGACCGAAAGAGAGTTGGGTGCCTAAGCACCTTCCGACTCGTAACTTAGCCCCGAACCCGCTTTCTAAAATCTACGGTTTCTTTTACGGTTTTCCTTTATTTTTGCCTTAAAATAAAGGTGGCGACTCTAAAACATTTTGGATCGGTGGGGCTTCGCAACATCTTTCTTTGCACTTTCCGTTCTCCTCTAAACAGGAAGAATGGGAATGGAAAGGTGATGTAGTTCTATGTCTTGGTATCCCGAAATAATGGATAGCTGGACATAGAAAACCTAAGAGCACTCATAGTGATGCGAAGCGAGCCATAAGGCTATTTTATAATAAATCCACTCAAGGCAACCAGGAGGCACATTCCAGCGTGCTAATATAGGCACGACACTCCTCTCGCACTTTGGATTTCGTCTTCCACAAACAAGGGAGGGTGGAGCGAGGCGGTGGTGTCCCGCATCCGTCAAATGCGCACCCCTAAACAAGGGCGCGAGTCGCACCGGGAACCTCACTTGATGGCGACTCTGTTGGGGATGTCGTTTTATTTTAAATAAAATGGAGGCTAGACTCATAAAATAAAACCTTTTTTGGCTTTTCTTTGTTTTAGGCTGCAATATGCTCGTTATATTAATTTCACGCATTTCAATAAAGTGTTCCCATTACGGCCGTGGCTATATTTGTGGATATGATCCTCCATCGGCGGCGATCTCGTTCAGATATACATTCTGAGACATGTTCGAGTATATAAAAAAAAAAAATTTTTCAAAAAAAAAAAATGTATATATATATAAGGCGGTCTAAGTATATTGGCTGGAAACTCCATTGATACCCTTAAAACGCATTACGAATAAGTGCAGTATCGCCGGAGCATACAACGCCAGCGTGCTTGGCGATCAAAAGCCTTCAAACACTATTATATATATATACATAAAAAAAAAAAAAATTTTCGAAAAATCAAAAAAAGAAAAAATATATATATATTATATATTTTACAAATAAATTAAGGCGACACAACAAAATTTGGGGCTTTACTTCCGGCTCTATTTTCTTTCATTTATTTCTTCCAAGTTCATTTTTCTTTTTCACTTTATTCTGTAACTCTGTAAATTTGTACATATTTACATTCATTCTGTCATTTTACTTTGGGGGCATAGGACCAAAATTTGTAATTAATAGGGATAGATAGTTTCCCCACTTTTCTTTCTATTTCTTAATGTGATGTGCTTGCTTGCTTTCGCTCAAACTAAAAAAGCGAGAAAATCCACACAAGCGACAAGGCAGGCCAAATTTGTTTTATTTTCTATATATAAAATAAATAAAGGATTTTCTTGCTTTCTAGATACCGCACACGTGCACGCATGTAAATATATTCGACGTTACCACACCATGGCCGGCCTACCCCTGCGCCAAGCCAGCGTTAGAATGCATATAGTTTTTGAGGACGCCATGCGGGCAGAGCCGGGTTTTGCATCTTTGAATTATGGGTCAGCCCCTGTCAAAAAAAAAAAAAAAAAAATCAAATCAAAAAAAATATATATATGTCAAAAAAAAAAAAAAAATGCGCAAGTTTGAAAAGAAATAATAATAATAAATGCGCACAAAAAAAAATATAGACAATAAACAATAAACAGGGGCTAATTTATAATTCTCAGATGCTCGACCTAGACCATTTCGGATGGTGGATCCTGGAAAAAGTATAGGCCCTGCACAGGACGATCCGATCTGAGGAGTCGAAGAGAGCGAGGTGGAATCGTTGGTCTATACTGCGGAGAAAGAATCCACTATTCGAGGAAAAGTCTGAGGCTGTCAAAATAAAGCGAGGTGCTTATCCAGGTCAATTGTAGGGAACATGGAAATAATAATAATAAAATACTAATAAAAAGGCACGGCGTACTTCAAGCCCATATAGCCTCCATCCGACCTTCGATACCTACGAAACCCCATTTTCCTCGAAACAATTTGGGCGAATTTGGAAGCGCAAAACGATCTTGGCCGATTAATTCGGGAAGCGATGCAATCGGATCAAAGGTATCGGTTTCAAATCGAACCGAGGCGAGTCGATGCAATCTGATCAAGCGGTATGGCGGCACAAAATGAACAATCGCTACAATCCCCGAAGCATCAACCTTTCATGTTCTCCAAATCCAATTTCCCGAAACACCAACCCACCCAAATGCCTATTATTACAAAAATTTAACCCTTTTTCATCACATCCTCCTTATCCTACCCGAGAATCCTTATCGACCCAGCTTAACATCCCATCACATGACGAAATCCACTACCAAAAATCCACAATCCAAAATCCTTATCCAATTCAATATCCATATCCATCCCAATATCCCTATCCAGCCCGGAATCCTTATCCAGCCAAAAATCCATATCCTGCCCAAAATTCATATCCAGCCCAAAAATCCTTATCCAAACCAAAATCCCTATGTTATCCAAAACCCAATAACCCCAGACCTTTATCGACCCGATACCCGTATCCGGCCCATTGAGAATCCTTATCTTGTCCCAAATCCACCGACCAGAATCCTACCTTCAGCGAGGAAAATAACCCGGCTTTCTAAATCCGGCCAACATATGCAAAACCCAACTTTCCGTGCACGCACGCCGAGTGGAGGCGACATCGAAGATGTGAAAACCATGTTATTCAAAGCTCTAAACCAGGGAGTTTCTAATGAAAATTTGGGGAGACAGCTTCCTGGGTATGATAGACGGGGACATTGATTGTGAGGGGCTCCCAGTTGAATTTGGGTATACTTCTAATAAACATCTGCAGAACTAGTATACTACGACCGGCCCACTTTTGACGCCCGCAGATCTGGTGGACTACTTTGGATATATTACCCCTATTCCTTTCCTTAGCCTTACGGATTTGGTCATCTACCAATCCGCTCCCTAAAATTTAGTACCCCTACTCCTTTCCCTAGCCTTACGGATTTGGTCATCTACCAATCCGCTCCCTACAATTGAGGATCTCAAACCCCAGGTCCTCAATAATGTAATTAACCCTGTACGGTGTGCTTTTAATAAACAATCTAAACGTCTTTGCTTATTTCTTAGTTGCACCTGTATTAAAAGACACATTAAATAATTAAAATAATGAGTCATTTAAAAGGACCCAAAAGATAAAAATTTTTGCTTGAGCTTGTAAAGTCAGTAGAGCCAGAGACATCATCACGGACAAGCGGGCGATCACCCATCAATCGGGGGTAAGACAATCAAAAGTCAAAATCGGACTACCTGCAAGGATAACACTCATGGATCTCATCGAAAGTTCGTGGACATGCTTACTTGGTCCTATGAAGATGTGTCAAGGTAGACCCGACCATAGTCAAACAGGACCCTCATTGTCAGAATGCTCGGTAATGAAAAGCTCCCTTGCGTCAAGCGAATGGTCCTTACAAGTTAAAAAAAAAAAAAAAAAAAAAAAAAAAGCATAAACGGCCGAGCGTCAACTTCATTCGGGTACAAAAAAAAAAAAGAAAAGTAAAAAAAAAAAAGAAAAATAAAAAAAAATTTGCATCGATGTAGTGACCATTGTTAATCCAACCAACTGACATCTTTGAAGTATAGTCAAATCAGCGGCGAGGAAACCAGAAAGACCTCATTCATCTCAGCACAGGGGGAACCTCTTGCTATCATGTCATGCGGCACAGGCTAAAATCTTTG